>VWZF01003104.1:271736-402398 GCA_013396755.1 Sclerurus mexicanus
TGAAAAATAGGGTGTTACAGGACAAATGAACAAAATCCCAAGGCACTAAGTTACAGGGCGCATCATATTGCCTTTTATAGTATTTTCCATGCATTTTTGTGTCTTAAATTTTCCTTTTAAATCTGTTATGAAATTTTGCCTGGTTAAGGTCAAACTGAGAGATTCATAATTATGTGGATCATTTTCTATATTTAAATGCAGGCATCACACAGACCATTCAGTCTCATGTTCTTTGTTCTTTTTCTTTTTTTTTTTTTTTAAATACTTGTTGTTAAGACTTTTCTACGTACTTTTGTCATTAGGGTTTCCATTAGTACAGATTTACAAAAATATCGAATTGTGATATATTTAGATCAGAAAAGGGTTGGCTTTTTGAATTTATACTGTCAGTCATCCTCTTTCAGATCTATATGGATTGCCTTTCCAGGATAAAAAAAGATGAAAAAAAAAATTAAAAGGAAAACACCCCCTTCCCATGAATAGCTATGTTTTCTATGTCATTATTATATTAACTGTTGCTACTGTGAGATAGAGATAAGTCAATTAACACATTAATGTTTCAATAATCCCTCCTCTGACACTGTACAGGTATGTGACAATGCATATTTAATTAAACTATTATAGTAAAACCCCTGAGCCATTTGTGAATTCATTAGGGACACATTATTATGCTTTGACCTTAATTTTGCCTTTTCCTGGCTTATCTGATTCTTGATTTTTTTGGTTTTGTTTTGTTAAAACAGTTGGTAATGACAACAGGAGAGGCACTTATATTAATAGCCTTATATTGATAGTACAGCACAGTAGGCAGGAGGCCTCTATTAAACACCTTATAATTTTAAAAAATACGGTGCTCTGAGCTTTGATTTAGAGAGTTCTGCAGGTTGAGGTGCTTTCTGGACAAACCGATTTAAGGGACAAGCTATTTCAGCCACGTGAATTCCACGGTGAGCAGCCACGTCCTGGTGACAGACCAGACACGATGGGTGAAACCGCCTGAGCTCGGGGTCCACAGGCAAAGCACAGGGGGGATTCTCCCTGGGTCACGTGTGGCACATGGTGCGGGATATATCTGGAAAATAAATCTCCGTTTATTCACTGGGAATTGAGTGATCCAGAGGCGTGATTTCAGAAGACACGCGGAGCTGCAATGAACAAAATGCTAAACATCACATGATTTTTCGCTTGATTAAGAAATTGGACATATTAAGTAATAGATGAGTCACTACCGTTCCCCAAAACACGGGCACATGTGTTTTGTGTAGTGGTGTGTGTGTGCTCATGCTGTGACTCACGGTCTGGGCGGGTAAATACTCATGTTCTTCCTTTCCAGAGTGACTGCTGCTCTCTATAACTAATGCAAAGTGTGCACAGTAACTAAACAATGTCAAACGCGTTATTACTGGATGTGAGATTTCCCCAAAAACATAAACTGAGAAGAAATCACTTCATGATTGTTTTTTATTTAGATGAATGTGTTTATTTAGGTGCGTTTTCCTATGGTTGCACACATGCTGGTAACAAATGCCATATGTATGGTAACTTACAATTATGAAGGAATTCAACCACATGTGGGATAGAGCACTGTACTGCAAAACCTGCTGAAAATTGTGGAGTCTTCTGGTTTTTGAATAGGCTTAGCTTTGAGACTTGCAAAAAAGTTAGCTACAGAAATCCAGGCAAGTGTTTTTGTTATTTTGGTTTATTATGTTTTATTTTGTGTGCAAACATTGCAAGTACTCACTTCCAGACCTTAATGATGTAAACAAAGAGCTGTCATGCAAAACATTTGAGAGAAGAGAAAAACTGGGTTTCTAGTGAGTAAGAAAATGTTGAATAGGAGTTTACTACAGCAACCCTCAACAGCTGAAGGTACCACACAAGAGTTTTGCGCTGATGTTATGTTTGGTGTTTCCCACATTGTACAGCTGAATTAAAAAGGGACTGAGGGAATGTCACTGCAGTGGTGGCGGAAGGCAGGTCCTTGCAGCCACAAAAGCTGCCTTGGGAAAGCCTGCAGAGTCTCAAACCTCCACGTGCCAGGGAGTAAATACTGTTGCATAAAGGGTATAAAAGTTTGGCAGAAGATAAATGCCCCTGGAGTTCCAGCTGGTGGTCAGAAATGAGAGGCAAGGCTTAATTTCTGGTTATAGCTGATTCAGGCTGTAAGTCCCTTCAAGTTCAGTAAGAACTTTCACGGGCTCAGCTGCACAAACAGTGCAGTTACCAACCCAGGACTGTAGGAACGATCACATTCAGTGAGGACTTTGCATGTTCCTGATTCATAGATGGTGTGGTTTATTGAAGCGATGGGAGAGCAGCACCAGGGTTGCTGTGATAAATGCACAACTACTGAGAGTTAATGTGTTGTGACAGAAGTACAGTAACACATTTATTATAGAAATAAATTAATATTCCCAGGTCTGCTCCAATGCACAGGTCACCTAAAGCTGTCCCTTCAGGGGAGGAGGAGACACAGTCAGTTGACTGATCCTGAGCAAGCAGAGGTGTTTTACCCCTCTTTTTCCTTCTCTTTGTCTCAAAACTCTCCTTTTATACAGTAATTTCTGGCCCTTCCCAAAAGGGTGGAACTATCACGTGTTATAGATGGGGTTTCAGATTTATAACAAGGCTTCTGAAGGGGGAGTGAGGTCAGTGGCTGGTACAGAGGTGAGGTGCTCTCCTGTGCTCCACAGAAACAACTCTGGGCTGAGACCTCTGCTCCACCCCAGACACCGTGCTGTCCTTAGCCAATGTACCACCATGCTCATAGCAAGGTCACTGTTTGATGCTGTTATTGCATGCTTTCAGTCATTTATTGATAAGGATGAATCAAAATACAAATTTTAGTTCATTGTTAACTCTGTGTGCACTGGCAGGTAGATATTGCAAACATAATAGTGAGGATCCCAAAATATACCTGCCAAGGAGACTGAGGGATGCTCACCTGGTCTTCTTGCATAGGTGAATTTCAGCCACTGGGGACAGGCATATTAAGAAAAACAAAAACAAAAAGCAGAGAGGCAGTTTGGAAATATATCTACCCATGGAAAATATGAACAACTAGGGTGTAATCATTCCAAGAAGTTAGGACAGTATGTGATGAGATTCAGATTTATTTTGTTGTGGATTTCTGCATGTCTGAGCCAAGAGAGCAAGTTTATCATTGGAGGGAGTGGCATCTTCTTGTGAGGTTCCCAGGTGCTCTTCCACAAAGGGAAAATAAAAAGGATGTTAGTCTCACTGCCAGAAGGTAGATTAAGATCTCTCTGTGTGCTTGTATTGCCTTGAAATGTCTGGAAAAAAAATTAATGCCTTTCTGACTCAGTATGAGGGAAGATACAGAGAGGAAAATTGATGCTATTTGGTTTTAAGACAGAATGGTAGTGATTCATTATTGTGACCCTACAAAATACCATTACTTGAGCTTGTGTCTGAGAAAATCCATTTTCTTCTTGCTGTGAAAAAATGGCATATTCTTTTTGAGTTTGCAAGTAATTAAATAGTTATGTGTTGGAATAAAAAAACAGTGGTGAAAAACTGTGTTTAGGGAGGTTTCCCTAAGGTTTTATTAAGTGTTTTTCACACTGATTTATCTTCAATACCTGTTGGGAAAACTTCCAGAATTTCTTGCAAAACTGAAAAGCAAGTATCAAATTATTCCTTGGAAGGAAAGTCCTTAAACAAAGTGCTAATAATATGTTCCCAAGGTCAAGAGTAGCTCGGGAAAATATTTAGATTAGGCACAACCATTTCTCTGGACAGCAGCTTCAGTTAACTTTGAAGTTGGTATCTGCAGAATAATCATTAGGTTTTGATTTTCCTTTTCCTGCTGCAGCGACTGTGAAAATGTGCCTCTGTGTTGACAGTGTAAGCATGGCTTTCAAAAGACAGGGAGATTTCCCGATGCTACCAAGTGACTAAAAGGAACTGGGGCTTTCCAAAATTGCCACTTTTCAGACTATACTTGAACTGTGGGTTCCTCAGACGCATGTGAACTCAGCAGGTGTCCGAAGGTGAGGACTTGGCATGGGTCTGTGCATCTCTCTGGTGGGACAGGAGCCTGTGCTGGTGCAGCTGTAATGCCCCTGGTCCCCACGTGATGCACACTGGGGTCCTCACCGTTGTGTTTTCCCATCTGGGCATGCAGGTTGATTTCTGGCCTTGGGGAAACCAAAGGGGAGAGGATGTGCTGGTCTTATCCTGAGCTCGAGCAATAGGGACAAGCATAGGGTGTGTATCCAGGGATAGGAGCTCAGAAGCACCCCTGGGCTGGACAGCTTTGCTCATTAGCACATTTCTGATCCAATTATAGCATAATTGAAGCTGGAAAGGACCTCTTCTTGAAGGTCTCTAGTCCAACCCTGTGCTTGAGGCAGAACCGACTTCAAAGTTAGATTGGGTGTCTGAGGGTATTCCCCAGATGTGTTTGAGGATCTGCAAGAATGGAGATCCCACTGTCTCTTTGTGACCCACTTCCCTTGTCTGACCCTCCCCAATGTGATTTCTTTTATCTGCTTTTTTCCTATTTTATGCGTGATTCCCTTAGGTGTATCACTGTGACAATTGCTACTTATTTTGCTGTGAAGCTCCTGGAAGAGTCTCCCTGTCGCTGTAAGCACTGGCAAGTAGCTGTAGGCAGCAAATATATCCCTGTTCAGTGCTTGTTCCCTGGGCTGAGCCAAACCCAGTATTCAGTGTGTGCTTCAGCCCAGATCACCTTGGTCACCTCTCCTGGACTTGCTGCATTCTCACATGCTGTTTAAAAATAGAATTGCACAGAAATAGGGATGTTTCTTCTTGCTGCTACAAAAAGGAGAAAGAAGAGTTGCAAGTGCCTAAAATACAGAATTCTGTAAATAGTAAAATACGGTTTTATTCAGCCACTAAAATGAAAGGGGCCCTTGCAAGTTTGCCATGAAAAGATGTATTTTAAAACAACCTTCTGTTCCAAAGAAAAATGAAAATGAATTTGGCAATGGATTAAACAAATAAATTAGTAAAGATGCAAATAGCAAGAAATGTAGAGTTTAGAGTGAAGAATGAAGGCTTAAATCTGCCTTCTTGAGCACAAACTCTAAATCCTATTGTATAATTTAAAATTGTTTGCCATTTTGAGAAGGCCTTCATGGAACTATAAAAATTTAAGTCAGCTGACTGTTTGTCTCAGATTGTGGTGAACTATCTGCAACTGTTTTCCTGTCAAAAATTGCAGTACTTGCAGTTCAGTTTAGTCAGCTTCAGATTTATTTTCCCCCTGATGGAGGTCAACCATCAAAGCCAGGGCTGGAGGGAAAACTTTTGCTTTAAAAATGTGTTTGATCTCTAACAACTTGTTGGCTTTCATCTGCTTATCGATGAGATGTGAATGCGACCTGGAGAACTGGATATTGCCAACAGTTTGGGAGGAAAAAAAATATCTCTTGCACGTGGCCTTTGTACCTTTGATACCATTGCATGTTGCGTGTTTTTCCTGTGGGGGAAGAATTGCTCAAAGTCACGGCTTTTGATCATTAGGTATTTTTGGTGGGTTTTTTTACAGCAAGACTTACCATGAATTAATGTCTCATTCTCAGTCTCCCTGAGAATCAGGTTCTATTTTGGGGCTAAACTGAAAATCCTTGATTTCTTACCCAATTTCGAATTCACAGTGTTAACATGCAGGGTGTGAGTCCCAGAGATTTATTAAATGATTTACAGGAGCTCTGCAGTCTGTGCAGGAGAGGCAGGATCCTGGCTGGGGGCTGGGGAACGTCTCAAGTTCTCAGCAGGCAGCTGATGTTCTCCAGGAAACAATGTTCTGAGCTTTGAAGGGTAAAACAACTGAAGATGAATGCATTTAATTCAAAGGAAAAAAAATAATTGTGTTTATTCCAAGCAAGTTTTGGGTTTTTTCCTTTTAGCAAGTGTAATGGTGGTAAACACTCCCAAAGGCGTGTGAGCCCCTCACTGCGCCACCAGTAGAGACTGATGAACCATTGCAGCTTTTGTTTCCCTTCACCTTAACCCTCTGGAACATCTGAAAACTTCAGCATACCAAACTCTGCTTTAAATAATTAATGTGTTTATTGATAGACAAAGATGTTTTTTCTACCTTCAGTTTATTTTAAACTGGACTTAAATACTGAAGAAGAATGTGCTGAAAGGTTTAGTTACTGTGCTCTATAAAAAAATGCAAGAGTGGCGTAGAAAATAACTTGGTTTTGCTGAATGTTTAAACTATAATTTTAAGGACTGTCAGTAGTAGATTCAACTGGAATTGATGATCACAAAATTCAGTATGTGTGCTTTGAAGTTAGCTGTTGGAAAAAAATCGGTGATAGGCACATGTTTTAATTTAAAATTATGGAGATGGTTCTCAAATAAATGCAAAATTCATGACTAAAATGTGAATTATTTTTCTGGGACAGTGATGTGCTTAGAAGACTGTAACTGAAGAAATTAGTCATAAAATTTTACCTTGTAGAGACTGAGTGATGCAGTAAAAACAAAACTGATGACTTTAAACCAGAATCTGTGTAAAATAATAACAAAAGTATTAGCAAAGCAATAGGGCAGTTAATTCTGAAGGTGGAGCCATCCTCGGGCATTGCTGTAGTCAAATTCCCACGTGATTTTTCAAAAGGAATATGCAAAATGCAAGAGAGAAAGACTCTAGTGACCATTTCAGAATTGAGTCCTGAGCAGTTATAAAAATGGGCACTTTCAAAAATAAGTGCTTCTAATTCAGAAACCTTATCTTGCTCTTGGGTTTTTGTGGTGTGCTTTTGTTTGGAGGTTGTCTATTTGTTTGTTTTTCTGATCTAGAGTTAAGGCGTGCCCTGCCCTTGTTCCTTTGGCAGCCCCAAGTAGCCTGTGCCAGGAACATCAAGCTCATCCACATCTCTGGTAAAAGCTGAGATAGCATCACCTTCTCCCAAACCTCCAGGAGCTCAGACCAGGGATAGAGAGAGAGACTGGGCATCCTGCTGTCTGACTATGCCCTCGCGTTTGGGTGTGAACCTGCTGCTTGTCCTGCCAAAGGATTACCATGGCATGATCGAGAGGGCTCAAGAGTCAAAGGGATTTCTGGAATCCCAGAAATTCCCGCTGGCTTTAAGGGACGGTGCCCTGCACAGCAAAACCCAAGTGCCATGAAGCTGCCTAGTGTCTCCTTCCCCGTGGAAAGGTGGTTTGGGAAAACAGTCATCACAGCTTTAAAATAAAAGCTGGGTTCTGGAAAAAATACTCTGAAATATTTAGAAACTTTCTAGAGACTTGTTTGGGGGTTTTTTTTGAGACCAGCTAAGTTGGAAGAAATAAACGGTTCAGTGACCACTTGCTAATTCATCTGCATGTGCAGCTGCAAAATTATTTTATGTGCCCATAGTGCAAAACTTCTCCCTAAATATGAGGTTTAGAGACCCTCTGGGAGTAATTAACTATAATGCAGGAGCGAATCTGGGTTCATTGTATGCACTGCTGATTTAAGAAATGTTTTAGTGCACAAAGCCCATTAGCAAGTTTCCAAACCTTCATGAATGTTAAACATTTTATTACAGGACTCTGAACACTTCTTACTTTACATAAAATCTACCGTAATCCCGTGAATTACATTTAGCTTTTGATCCCTGGACAGCAAATTGCTGTGTCACATGTGTGCCACAGTGTATTGAAGGGATAAATCTGGCTTTCATTTAGGAATTTATTTAACAGTGATAGAAAGTCTTTTTCTGTGGATTGAACAAAAAGTTGAAGATGTGCTCAAAATAAGTCATGTGTTATTGGTTTTATTCTACCTACTGGTCAGCTTCCATACCTTTGCTCTGCTGACTGTTTTCTCTCTGTGCTTTTAGCCCTGTGCTGCATGCGGTTTTCAGGGTCTTGACTCCGATACAGTGGAAATGCAAAACAAAGCTTCTGTTTTTCATCAGTTATACGGGACTGACAGTCAAAATGATCGAGCTCCTGAGGCTGAGCTTTAGCCAGGACTGGGAACACGTGCCCTTAACTTCAGTGGGTTTAGGCATGCCCTGAAGTCAAGAGTGCATTTAACTTGCCAAATGAGCACAATGAAAGAGGCCAATGAACTGCAGGGGCAGGATGTTCTCTGGCCTTTGTTACACGCGTAGTCAGGGGTTGTAATCAGACTTGCCCTCACTGACAACTACATTGTGAAGAAGCGTAACTCATGTGAGGTCCTCTGAGGAAATCTGTCCTCCAGACTGTGTGTGATGAGGGTGTTGGCATTGCACGTGTTGGGCAGCGGGCTGGTGGGACTGGGCTCACTGGCCCAGCTGTGTGCTCCTGATCAGCAGGAAGCCCAGTGATGCAAAAACAGATGAAGAGCAGAAATAAGTGCTCAGCTTTTGAGAGAGTTTATCCTTTCTTTAATCTTAACTCTTTATTCTCGGTTTGTTTCAGGAGATTGACAGCAAAATATCATATAATGTTGCCTAATAATATATTGCATCTTTTCCGCCATTCACATCCCAACAGAAACCAAATCATAGTGCTTGTTAGTATAGAGGAGTTAATCATTAACATCTGAGGGTTTTTACACTACCTTCATTTTACCTCAGAATATGCAAAATACGTCCAGCCCCTTCCATTTAACGTAATGGATTACCCCATGCTTGGCCAATGCTATCCGGATTGGTTGGAATTTCATGCAATTACTCTTCTACGCAGCAGCAGAGTATCTGTGAAGTGGCTATCAATTGAAACATATTTTGCTCTTCAGACTTGCTTTTTCAGGTTTCACAAAACATTTAATTAGTGATAATCAGCTTTTAACCAGCCAGAGCACACTGATGTGATTCTCTCCCTCTCTACCCCATAATTGTAGGCATAGTCTGGACCCTTCAGATAAATTAGGTGCAGTCTGGAGAACGTCCTAGCCAGCAGGAAGGGAAAGAATAAGAACGTCAGTTGCATGGGGAATAGAGAAGATGTTGTGTATACCGTGATTTCAGTGAAGAATATACTTTTTATTTACTTTTCAGAATGATGAACTTGGAAACAAGCTGGAGATTGCAAAGTCTGCTTTCCCTCGAGGTTCCTGGTCAATGGTCATCATCCACTACACCCAAGGAAACTAGAGGAGCTCCACGTTAACTTATGTAAGGTTTAATTCACTATGGAAGATCAAATGATTTTCTGGCTCAGGTTTTGTGATGTTCGGCATCTGCCTTGGACCTGCAATTTGGAAAAGAGATCATCTCTGAAGCACGGTTAAGAGGCAGAAAAACCAGTCCCAGACAATGAGCACTTTAAGTAGCACTGGAATCTTACTCAGCTTAACAACAGTGTCTGTTACACTGGATTTTAGTTTGCATGGTGGTCTGATGGCTTGGTCCTTAAGCAGCAATTTGACTCTGAATCAGAGTTTGCCTACATCTGATCCTCTCAACGCCTCTGAGAAGGGCGAAGTCTCTCGGATGTCCGTGAGGGAGAAGAATTGGCCAGCCCTCCTGATCTTGGTTGTCATCCTGCTGACCATTGGGGGGAACATATTGGTAATTATGGCTGTGTCCTTGGAGAAGAAGTTGCAGAATGCCACAAACTTCTTCCTGATGTCCTTGGCAGTGGCAGACATGCTGGTGGGTATCCTGGTCATGCCCGTGTCGCTCATTGCAGTCCTGTACGGTAAGTGGCTTCCCTCCTTGTTTGACTATTTGGCTGTGCAGGGTGTCCCCTGAGGCTGCAGCAATCTGTTGTGCCTTTTTGTGATTTGCCTGTTGTGATTTTTCCTGTGCTCGTAGCTTGGGATGTGTCAGTGTGTACTTGGGCATGGGTATGTGCCGAGGTTCCTTCTCTGCTGGGAGCAGGGTTTGTTTTCATGCTGCCAGGAATGACCCATGAATTGGTGTTGCCACCTAGAGAACCTGTGACAGCGAGTCAGCTTTTTGCCTTTCGGTTGGACTGCCCCAAACTTAGGCTAGGACACAAGAGCTTATAGAAAAGCTGAGGGGCATTTTCGTGACTGACCCAGCTCTAAGCCAGGTCAGAAACAGTCCTGGAGTCCCCACTGTGGTCAGTGGCATTTGAGCATTAATGGGGTTAAGAAAGGAGGTTTGCACTAGTAGATTTGGCATTCAAGTAAAAGCCTTCACTCTTGGCATTTGTGCCTCAGCTTGCCTTGCGCCTTTCAGGGTGTCATTTTGCCTTTCCATGCCTCAGTTTCCTTATCTCTACCCTGAGAATATGTTCTCCAACACTCAGAGGCCTGTGTGTATAGGTGTAAGCATTTATTTCTCCCCTACCATATTAGTGTTGCTGTGTTTGCAATGAAGGGGGCATTGCTCCTGCACTTGAGTGTGGAGTCACTGTTAGCACGTCAAGGACGTAAAATATCAAACACATTGAACTTCCTTCTGGCTGAGGCTCCAAATCCATTTTTTTGGGTGTGATGCTAAGACTCTCCTTCCCTGGATGTTACAAAGGGGTGTTTCGTTCTCCTCTGTGTCTCTGATCATCATGTTTGTATACTCGCGTATCAATAAAATCTGTTTGTGTTTAATATATTACATTTACTCATTTTGAAGTCTGTTTTCAGATTTTCTTTGAAAAGTATTTTAATATTGATATTTCTTGGAAACAAATAATGCTGTTTACTTAGGAATTTGATTAGAAATTGGCTTACTGTCCTATAAAGTAAAATGTAGGGATATTTATCTGACTTCTTTACTTGCCTAAATGATTAAGTCTGACAGAGATTAATTTCTAAAACACATTGATCGAGCATATATCACATCAAAGCTTATATAACTTGTCTACAGTGAGTTAAATCAATATGTGATTTAGGTACAGACCTAGCCATAGAGATCTTATACACAAAGCCTTTTATTTTGAACTGTCAGAATAGTTCCATCTCTAAATCTTGTGTGCATTACAACATGTGTATTTTATTTTTAGCATTTTACTCCAGTTCCCTGGAGCTTGAAAGGGAGCATATAAATACTGAATTATGTGACTGACCTGCACTTGCATAAATTCTGTGTTACCCAGTGACTCTAAAAAGGTGAATTTATGGAAGTGGTTTTCCTACATACATACTTTCAAGGTCTTTGGAAACTAATAGAAATGGATTTTCTGTTCTGCCTACAAAATGATTACTTGAGGTCGTTTAAAGGTGTAAAGCATGTTGCATATTTAGCAGCAAGGAAATATTATTTATTTGAAGAGCAATTGTAATTATCCCTATTTTCTACCAGAGCACCAGTATTAGTTGTTGATAGTCCAAACACTTCTCCACAGACAGACAGTAATAAATGGATTTTTTGGCAGAAGTTCGAATTTCAGAGCAGACATGGAAAATTTGTGGAAATACTGTGAGAAATGAGGAGGCTGCTGGAGCAGTGCTGGGTGCTGGCACTGCTCCCCTGGGCTGGACCAAAGCAGGCATGTTGCCTTCAGGTTTTGTGGGAGAAGGAGGAAAAGCTCCATTTGGGGAAAACTGGGCCTCAGGGGAACTCACTGATTGATTTGAGTAGGACCCCTGTGCAATAAGTTTTTTATATTATTTAAGCTACAAATTGTGGACATGAACAGCCAGGGCTGTGCCACTCCAGCAGTAAGCAAAGAAGGCTTCCAGAAGCAGTAGAGAAAGTCCATACCCTCTCCCAAGTGATTATTTGCTAATTCATCCTGGAGGTGAACACTTGGTTTGATACCCACAAGTACCTGAAGTTCATGGACTGGCTGGATATGTCTGAGAAAGAACCAAAGGAAAAAGACTGAGGTTGTGTCAAGGGTGTTGCTCCTCTTGAAACCACCGTTACATATGGATGCCCTTTTCTGGGCATCTGAAAAAATCACTTAGGATATAAGACTAACAGGACACATCAACAAACGCAGCGTTTGATGGTTCATGTAAGTAAAATGTGTCCAAGAGCACAGAAGAGAAGCAGATTAAACCTGTTGGTCACCATTACATAAAACTTGCACCAAATGCAGCCATGTCTTCCTCAGCTTCACATGTGCTGGAAGCATCCAGCTTTTCAGAGCCCTCGAGCTGTTCCTGGCTTTGGCAGGGATGGGAGCCAGGTATTTTGTATGTTCTATTCAGCTTGGTGAACCGGTTCTTTTGGCAACATGAGCCAGCAGCTGGAAAGGCTTTGGCAGCATCACAATGTGCTGTTATGGTAACTGAGAGCCTTTGGAGAGCCGTCACTTATTCTGGAGTCTGACCTGGTGTCAGCAAGTAGCATCTCTGCACTGCTGCACACGCTGGTTTTGAGAACAAAATCTGGCCTCTTGTGTAACACAGGGTTTATTGGCTTGGATTTCTAAGAACTATAGTTGTTTGGATTTTTTTAATGGTTCTTAGAACAGTCTGCAAACAATCTGGAGGCAACAGTGGCCATGAGGACAGTGGACTTTATCTCATTTTCTAAGGGCCAGAGATCAGGAAATCCACACATATACAAATGGTAGGTTTTATTTTCTGTTTGACTTGGTAGCAGGCAAACCGGTGTCAGTGAATTATGGGGGAAAAATATTCCCACATCAGCAGAATTCTTGTGAGACTAACTGGGGTTCATGCCCATGAACCGAGAAGGGAGAGTGTCACTGCTTGGAAATACAGTCATCAATGTTCAGTCATTTTTACTCTGTATATTTTGCCCTGTGCATTCGACATAATTTGGCACTGACCTGTTTCAAAAGCTACCATATGCTGTGCTGAGAAATGTATGCAGCACATCTCTTCCAGAGTTATAGAAGTCACTTTTAATTTATGTAATCAGAAAGGAACCTTAAAAATTACATGTAATAAATAGAAGAGTGATGAAGTTACTTTTAAGTTTCCACATCAGCTCTCTCAGGCCCAGTGATAAATTCCAGTTTACAGAGTAGGCTCATTTCCTTAGTTTTCAGCTAATAGGGTAAATGAAGTAGATTTCACTTCAAGCAAAATGAGAAAATTGAATAGACATCCTGCACAAATACTTGTTGGTTTTCAGTAATTTTCTTAATTAAAAGAAGAAAAAATCGAGTTGTAAGTTAGTTCAAGCATCTTATTATAAAGGAACGGATGGAAGTGTTGGATTTTTCACCAATTAATCAGGGCTCTCATATATTTATCAATTAGTCTTTTTTAAGTGTCTTACACTAATCAATGAGTTGCATTTGACGACTTAGAACATTTTCCCTGGCACACAGTTGCTAAAGAACTAAGCAAATTAGTATGCTAATTAATAAGCATGTATCAGGGAGAGTAAATGGGAAATGTACACAGTGTTTAATCTCAACGGAGAAACATCTGATTAATTAAAAAAAGGGTGTGACAGGACATCAGGTATCTTGCACATAATGGAGCTTCTGACAGCAGATGGAGATTGTCTGCTCAGCTCTGAGCACTTCAGGGACAAGCAGCTGTTGGTTTACATCGTGTCTGGTGTTTACAGGCAGGAAAGAGAGAGCTGCTCTTCATCTGCCAGGAATGCAGAGAATCTCCTCAGCTGATCTAAGTGGACATTGCAGAATATATTAAGCTCTCTTGGTTGTAATGCAAAAGGTTCACACCTGCCAACAAGTTGTCAGTGTGTGGCCAAAAAGCAGCCAATAGACCCATCTGTGACTCCAAGTGGAGGCTTCTCTCCTCTCTCTGAGCTTCAGACAGCACTGCAATGCTGTGGACTGCCACGGCTTCCAGGGAGGCTGGTGTTGGATGCAGCCCCAGCCACTGGAGCAGCTTCACATCCACAGTATTGTTATTACTGATAATTACCATCCTTACCCTGTGGTGACAGAGATGGGCTGAGCACTTGGGCAGGCTTGGATGTTGATTTCCCTGCAGAGTGGGGTAGCAGCGCAGTTTAGCACTTTGGTAGGACATTCAGGTTATCTAGAAATGGTCAGGCATAGAGCTCGTGGGCTTGGGTGCATCTTGACTACACCAACCTCCAGACGGCAGTTACATTACTTTCAGAAATTATTATCTATACATATTAGTTTTAAATGCATGATGTTTCTGTTTGTACTAAGTAACCTCTATATTTTATTCTTCTGCGAGGGTGTGAGTGAATGGAAACTCCCATGCTCCTTGCACTATCTGTCATAAACTCAGTGATGGGATTTTTTTTTTTCTCTCCAATGACACCTTGTACCTGGGATGTGTGCAGTGAAATTTATATCCAATAGGATGTATTAGTTTGTAATCTTTTCCAATCAGTAAAGTCCATGGGGTGCTACATCATGTGCTTATCCAGCAGCACTTATTCTCTTTTGAAGTCCCCACATCTTTCCTGTAACCTCAGCTAACCTAAATTCTGTGAAATCTAAAAACCTGCTACATCATTATTCACCCTCTTCCCAGATTAGATACATAGAAAACTTTAGTTCAGATACTGAAGGTCCTACTACTGAATTTTCTCCACATGAACAACTGCCTGTTTACCTAATGTGACAAATGGAATTAAATTGTGGCATATCATTAAATTGTGTTGCTGTTGGGAAAGAAAGCTCTGTGTGGCGTGCCCTGAATCCATGTAACAGCTTCTTTTCTACCACCCAAGGTTTAAATTGTGCGTAGGGAGGAGGAGGGGAATACTAAATAGCTTCTTAGATATGCTCTGTATCTCATTGAATGTGGGGCCCTGGCTGTAAAATATCCTCAACAGACAGGCTCTGTATGACTCCAGTGCAATATTCTCCACTGACACAAATACTTTGTATGAAATTAGCATGAATGTTTTACCTTCCTTTCTGTGTCTTTCATTTTTCTAAATCAGTTTCATAGAAAAAAAAACCTGCTGGAAACTCTTCTGAAGGCATGTTGCAGTCTTAGAGTTAGCCCTTGACAAAGGCATGCTGAGGTATTTGATTTTCTGTGCCCCACCAGAAAGGGCAGCAGGTAGCACCTTGTGTTGGCAGTTTCACCATTTTGGTCTGGCAGGACAATTTGAGTCTTCTCCACCCCAGGTGAGAGAGCCACCCCAAACCCTGGCCCTGGCCTCCCTCTCTGCTGAGGGCAGTGTGGAGGGGTCAAAGGGAGAGCAAGTGTTGTGGGCAGTGATGCCTGAGTGCAACCAGCTGTAGTTCTCACTTGGCCTCTGGGATATTTTGGTGTCTATCCCGCCTGCCCTCCCCCGTGTTACCCGAGGCAGGGCAGGTGAGCTGGCTGTTAATGACTGGCTGTACCTAATACATGTGTCCCTCCTGGACCTTCAGCAAAGCTTCATTGTGCCCCATCCAGCTATGGACAGGAAGGCCATGTTCCATGAGGTGTGTACTGCTCTGCACTTTCCTTCTGGAAGTGAATGCTCTTGTTCTTCATTACCCACTCTGGAAGCCACTGCTTTCCTCAGTGCAGCCCCTTCTCTTCCATAGCTGCTCTGCTGTAGCTCGTGAGAGCCTGGACTCTGCTTTGCTATGCACCACTTGATGCCTTGCAGAAAAGTGGGAAGCAAGGACCTCTCTGGCCACTGCTCTAGAGACATGCAGCGTCCTGAGTGAGCATGTCGTGGCAAATAAAACTGTTCAGAGTGTTTCTGTCTAACTACACTTTTGATTGAAGCTGTGGAAGTGTATCCACGTCTGCAGTTTCTCCTGGGACGCTGGAAGAGGAATGGGATTGTTCTCATTGCTGATGAAGTTTTTTTGCAGCTTGTGGGAGCCCAAGTCCCCATTCTGCCATCTTTATGATGATCTGTTACACAAAAGTTAAAAATTTAGCCAGAAACAAAATAGTCATTAGGGTGTATCAGACTATATTTTAAGCCATAAACTAGAACTTCTGTCTTGAAAAGATGTAGTTTTTAAGAAACTCTATTCTTGCAAAAATCAGAGGATTCTCGTGTTTATTCTAATGCTGAACAAAAATGAATTTCTAACCCTGTAACCCTGCTGAGAAGCTCAGATTCTGTCCAGCATGTTCAAACAGCAGAAGCTACTCTAGGGCCCTGAAGCTGTGAGATCCAGTCTGTGGTTTCCTGGAATGTGCCCTGAACTGGGCAGTTCTAGAGCCTGTGGGGAACAGGAGCGGCTTTCTGTGCTCAGTAGCACCTTCCTCCAAGGCAGAGGCTCCGTGTGTCCGTGTGCAGTGATGCAGCTATGCCTGAGCTCCCAGGATACACCAGCTCACAAGTGAGCTGTTCCCTGCAACCTTGCCTGTTACTTCAACATCGCTCAGGTTCACTTGCATGTGGCAAGTCCTTTTGTATTTCCAGGAAGAAAGCAGAGGAGCCCTTGCCTTACATTTCAAATCTTGCTTCCTGTACTGCTGAGCTCTGGATGGCGTAGTAAAGGGTTTGCTGTGCAAAGATAATTTTCACCAGAGTAAATCAATGCCAGCCTGCAGGGGGAGTTCGAATGGCACCTTGCTTACCTGCTGTGGGTAGGGCCTGGCAGTTTAGTGCCAGGTCCTTGTGACTCATTTGAGCTCAGCTGTAATCCACGCTGTGGAGCACTAGTTTATGGGACTCTGAAGAGCAATTTTTTATGTCGGATACAGAGGCAGAACTGTTTCTATTTAATTTTTTACCACCTGCCTCTTGTTATTTCTTTGCTCTGTGCCACCTATATATCACCCAGCTCTGGCTCGGCTGGCTCCTTGGTGTAGGCAGAGGTATTCTTTATTGCCCTCACTGTGTTGGTCCTCACTGACAAGAGGATCTTGTCAATCTGCCAGCATTAGGAGAAAACGCGAGAGAACAATAAACATTTCATATTTGTAAACATGCTTCTTTTGCTCCTCTAAACCTCTTGCTGTTAAGCAACCAGCTCCTTTGCCTACTGTGGGTTAATGGAGCTTTTAGCCTGTGATCTGCCAGGGATGACGCTGCTGCCCATGGAGCTCAGGCTGCTCAGTCCAGCACAGACGAACGTAGCACAAAACACTTTCATCAGCTTCTGTTTCTGGTGCCTTCCATCAAGAGGGCTGGTCATGGAGGAGGTTGTATGGCTGCTTTCTGCTGGCTGCAAAAGCAGTTACTGATGGCACACCCTTTGAATTAGGTTGCGTTAGATTTAGTTAAACACCCCTCCAGAGGGGCTGAGGGGATCCCAAAGCCCCTGGGTGTGCTCTCCAGGGCAGGGTGCACATCTGTGAGCCAGGGGTCTGTGCCAGCATCCCAGCCTGGCACTGGGAGGGGCCAGGTGTGTGTGAGCCACATGTGCACCGTTCCATAGTCTTGGCATGTTCAGCCCTGCCAGGCTGAGAGCTAATCCTGGCCTTTTTCAGGAAAATGTGCCCGTAGCCCCAGTTTTCACTGCTTGCCAAGGGGTCCACAGGGATTCATTGTTTGCCCTGGGGGTTTGACAGGCTTTTTTGCAGACATAGCCTCTTGCAGAAAGTCCTGACCCAACCCCCTTGTGCTAATCTGGAAAATGCTGCACGAGGCCATATTTCTGAGGTTAAAGGTGACCCACCAAGTAGAAAAGAGGAGTACTTTCTTTTTCTTTTTTTTTTCCTAAATGTAGAAAAATTAAAAACAAGAATGCTACAAAACACCTTAGATTTTATTTTCTAGATGTGTTCCTGCCTCCTTTGTTTTTCTCAGTGGCAGCAGGTCCCAGGTAGGTAACAATCTAAGCACAGGCAGACCTGGGGAATGGCTTCCTACAAAATGCACCAGGAGAGATTTGGTCTCTGCTAAAATCAGTGGGAACATTGGCAGCGAGTTCTGAGAGGCCAGAGCACTCCTCTGCCTCCTCCAGCCTCTTCTCTTTCCTCCTGCCCGGTCATGACTGTAGCTCTTGGCATGACTATGGCAGCATCGTTCATCTAGAAGGGTCTGAGATGTTTTGCTGCTCTCTGAGCCTGAGGAAATCTCTGCCACTGCAATGCAGCTCCTTTCATGCCATTGCTGTTCATTAGGTTTCAGCACCATCACACAAAGCGTGAGCCAATCTCCTGTTTGAGCTTTAGGGAACATGTAGGTAAGAGAAATGAGCTGGCATTTGCCCAAGTAAAGTGACCCAATGTTGTATTGTGTGAAACATTCAGCTTGGGGCTGAAACGAGCTCCTGGCTTGTGCAGGGCCTGATCCTAAAGTGTGTTTTCAGTGGGCATTAATTTGCTTAATGTGGTTTGAGGTGAAAAGCTTCTTGTGTTTGCCTTTGCATTGGCTTGGTGAGACTGTTCCCCATAAGATGCTTTTCCTTCTGCTTTTTCAGAAAAGAAGTGAATTCTATCTTCTGGGTTGGCTGATACTGTTGAGTGTTTTTTGTTCATTTCACTGGTTTTGGTTAAAAAATTAAAAAAAAAATAAATTCAAGGACAGAGGAAGCAAACTCACCTCAGAAAAAATATTGTACTGAGCAACATGATTCAAACAGGAAAATGAAATCACAAAGACCACAAAGGAAGTTTCCTGATCCCACAGGAATGCAGGAATGAAAAGAACTTTCTGATTTTCTGAGTCCTGTTTGCTACCAAGTATTAGTAAGACACTGAGCTAATGCAGTCATATCTTACATCCTCCAGAGCCTCTTTCCTTTCAGCTCTGCCTTCTGCTGGAATGCAGAGGCCAGGATCCGTACGTGTCAGTGTGTAGCAACAGAAAGCCAGGACAAACCACTGAGCAACTTATTACAAAATCAAAGCCCTGAACTTTCTTGAAATAGGCAGTTTTAAAATAGAAAATCCTAACGCTGCAGTGTGAACCAAACATAGCCTCCATGCACCTTCACACTTTGTAAGAAGCAAATGTGCTTTCAAACTTTCCTTCTAAAGCTGATAAACTGGGCTGCTTCCCCCTTGCAGATCACCCAGTGAAACCTGTTATCAGAATTTCCTCTCCTGCAGCTCTACCACGGCTCCAGAAGCCATCACTGGGTCAAGCCCATCCTCTCTACCCTCTTTAAAGCTGTGGTCCAAAATAAAGCCAAAAGCTAATTGTCACTGGGAGCAGACTGCAGACCAGGTTTCTGTAACAAAGCCTTGGTGTGAGCTTGGTAAGTGGAGGCAAGTTTTCTGCCCCACTGCCATCTCCACAGCTCGGCTGGAGTGTGGTGTCACCCCAAACCACCAGGGAAGCAGTTCTAGGTAAGCACGAGCCATGCAAACTATCCCCCAGGCATCTCAGTGAGGATGTTTCCTTGGGTGCAGCCTCTACATATGTGACAGGAAAGGCCAGCAGAGTCCACCTTTGCCCTGCCTCTTCCTGAGAGGTGAAGGAAAATGCTAAAATAATCCAGAGGATTTCAGTGAAGTAAACCCTGCTTACACTGGTTGAACACGTGGCCTTATATTTTTTGAGTTTAGCCAAAGCTTGTGTGCTGCATCCAATCAGGAAGCTGTTTTTCATATTTTATATGTTGAATTGGATGGGCATGTCTTGCCTGCCCAGTGAAATTGAGAGTTGCCCATCCAAAATAAATCTTTTATGTTCAAGAATGACTCATTAGGATAACTTTGAATGGCACACATTTAAATGTTGCTATTCAGTGCAAATAAAGATTTAGATCCAATTACAGTTTTTATTTCATCCTTTTACTAACATTTTTTGGAAGATGCAACACGTTTTAAAACATGCAGGAGTGTAAAGCCCCAAAAACCTGGAGTGTATATAGTTACATTTCTGTTTTATAGATGTCTGTTTTACTGATGTCAATTTAAATACAGCAGCACTTTTAATGCTGTCAGTGCAATCTTCTCATGCCCAATTTGCTTCTAGATCAGTGAAGCTAAATGTGCTTTAAAATGCATGAATCTTTATTTACTTTCTATGACAATAGCCTGTTAGATCCAGTAGCAGCTTGTAAGTGCATTGCCCCATTGTAATTAGCTTTTATGAGTTTCGTTGAAAAGAAATATAAACTTACATGCTTTGTGGCAAACCAGAAATTGATACAAGATAATGAGAACTGTTACACATAAAAAGAAAGAGCCTATGATGATAAACTGTTCCAGAGACAAATTTGGTGCTTTATAAAGGTGCCAGGCAGATCATGGAGATAAGAAGCAAAGTGAAGACAGGTACTGTGTTTCCCGCAGACAGATTTAGCCTCATCTGAAAGAGCAGCACCAGCTCCTGGCACTGGAGCCATGTGAGACACAGCCACCCCTATCCCTAAAATTTTAAAGTCACGAGAGAGGACTTAACCAGAGTTGCAGATATTTTATCAGAACTGGGTTTATTTTAGTCTGTGTCATTGTACACACAGATTTACCTGTGATAGGTTTTTGGAGGCACTTTATCGTAGATAGGGGTGCTAGTCCCAGCCTAGATGCCCATTTGACAAACTCACCTGAGTTCAGCTGGCTCAGGCCTCCCTCACTCTCACAGTCTGTTGCCCATCTGGAGAAAGACCCAGTTAAAATGTGCAACACCTCCCCAGCCACACCTGGTGCTCCAGCAGCAGCATCTGCTCAGTGCACAAGGGAGCTGCCTATGATCTGACATTTACTTCTATTGATTTTTGTAAACTGTGTGATTTAAAAATAAACCCAAAAACACCCTCACAAACAACAAAAAACAGGAGAGAAAAAAAAATGAAAAGAGAAAAAAATAGAAAAAAAAAAGAGGGGAACAGTAAATTCTACGGAATTGCAGAGCAGAAAAAATAACAACTCCTGTTAATCTTTACCCAAACGTTAACTCAGGGAAGTGGGAGACAAAATATTCTTCATTTGGAAGCATCATATTTGTCAGCCGAAGCTTAAAACACAGAAGTGCCCAAGACAGCCTGCCCTGAGATGTGACAGAGGAGTGCACCTCAATGGCTTCATCCACTCTGTCCATCCTGAACACCCCATACCAGTTATTACTTTTACTTCTGTTTTCTCTTGCCCACAGACCTGCTGTTTCCCTTCCTAGAAGGTGCCTGCAGCTAAATCTAGCAATGCACCAAATGTCTAGGACGTATTGTCTCATGCTGAGAACTTGCTATCCCGTCTTGCTAACCTCAGCAGAGTGAAATTGGGCTGAGGAACCGGTTTCTCAGCACCTGTCAAGGAGCAGTTACAATTTCTAGGAACGGTCCTACTTGCAGTCTGCTGTAAAGATTAACATACAGCCCATTTTCCTGTGCTGGCTGCAGCTGCAGGTGGTGGAGCACGTAAGGGAAACTTAGAAGGACTCCAAGGATGGTCAGCTGCATTTCTGTACTCTGTCTTGACTTAATGTGCAATTGAAAAACTCTTTCATCCTTGTCCTCTTTGGAAATTATGCCCTGGATTCATAGAGCCATTAAGACTGGGAAAGACCTCTAAGATCATTGGGTAAAACCATTAGCCTAACACTTCCAGGTGTACCACTAAACCCTGTCCCAAACACCACACCTACACATCTTTTGAATACTTCCAGGGTTGGTGATGCCACCACTTGACTGGACAGCTTGTTCCAGTGCTTGACCATCCTTTCAGTGAAGAAATGTTTCCTAATATCCAATCCAATCATTCCCTGGTGCAACTTGAGGCCGTTTCCTCTTGACACTCGGGGAGTTTGTTGTTGGATGCAGATGGGTGCCTCACGTCAGCATTTTGCTGTTTGATGTATTTTTGTACATCCTATCATAGTTAGTGCTTTTACTGTATTATTTTATGAGCAGCATTTTGTGAAAATAAGCACGATTTCTTTTTAGTGCATGGCAACTTTCGTGTTCTTTATGTGATAAAATAATATAACAATTTCTTTCTTTAAAGGCTCAGCCTGAGTGATGGTGACATGCCAAGACCTCATGGAAAGACTGCTGCATTTTTAGAACAAATGCATGTAATGGGGCAGCTCAGCCTTTGAGCTCAAAAGTATGCAAAATATCAGTGCCATTGTGCAGGCCAATACATATAGAGACAGTGCTTTACACAAGGTGGAAGGAAGTACAGAGAAGCGAGGTGAAATTTCTGAAAAGCACTTGGTTATATTTTAAGACAGATATACCAATGTAATACATTAGTTTGAATTATGAATGTTTCCAGGATTGGGTCAATTAACTCAGAATTAAATCAAGTTTTTGTTCTACTTCCTTTCCCATCTGTCTGTTGAATTGATATCATTAAATTCTACTCAGCAAATTATTATTTTAATGTCTCTCTCCAATGCACATGACATATCCCTTGAAATTCTGGTTCTGGAGTTGTCTAATATTCATTAAAATATGCACAAACACAGTAGTAGGTTAGTTCACTTCCCTGAGATCTAGCAGTAAGAGCAGCATTAAGTTCCTACTTTGTGTTTTATCAGCACATGCTGGGAAAGAGGCTCTGATGTGATTCATCTGCTTGCACGCAACTTAAATGGAAACTCCATTGATGGAAGAGGGCCCACATGCCAATTGCTCTGCCTTGCACTGATTTGCACGCTGCCTCATTGATGGAATACCACCCTTTTCTGAATGGACAACTCACAAGAGAAACAGAATGGATCCTTACGGGCTATTCTGCCAAAATTATCATTAAAGATGCTAATGAGATGAAGGCAATTTGTGCATGAGCCTGTCACAGAGCCTAGGCTGTGATTACCAACATGTGCTACATCAACATTTTGATTTCATGCATTAGTTTCAAATATATATTCCGTTTTTACAGCATCCTTGTTTTCTAGTAGTAATAAGACTTATTGTTGCAAAACTTTACTATTCCTGCAGGCAGCCTGATAAGCACAGAGACAGCAGTGGGTTCAGTGAGTGAATCTCTCCTCCAAGATGCTGTCCTGCTTCCTAGATGAAAAAGGTTCAGGACTAGAAAGTTCAAGGAGTAATGTACAAACATGAAATACCTAGTTCCTCTATCGGCTCTTAAGTAGGAGATTTTATGGGCAAGGCATAATGGTGGCTAAAGCTCTGTTGATTCTTGGTTATTTTTTGGGTGGTTTGGTTCCCATGCCCGTTGACATGTTGGCAGGAGGCTCACTCCTCCAGCTATGCTGGAGTTATCGGGACAGACCAGTTGCTATTTTGACCAATACATTTCCGTCTTCTGATGTATAATTTGTTTGGCACTGTGTTTGGTTTTGGTATGTTTGGGGTGTGTCGCTTGTTTTTATAAATTTCTATTTTCAGCCCCAGTCAGAAAGAGCAGCTGTATAGAAAGGTCTTGGTGTTGTTGAGATATGGAAATTGTATGAGAGGCTTTTACCGTACCTCTTTGGCACCCACTGGGATGCAGAAGACTGTGAATGCGTCTGACGCCCATGAATATTGATGGCTGGTTTTAGGAGGCAGCGGAGCTCAGCCCTTACGTCTGTGCATTTGTTCTGAGTGTTCTGATCAACAACTGCCAAGATGAAGTGCTTTAAATATACCTCTTATGTTTTACTTTATCTACCTTCCATAATGATTTTTCCAAGCTTTTTCTAGTCCACACTGGGATAAGTACCCTTGTATCTTGGGAGTAGCTACGTCTACTACAGCACTCGTATTACTCATTTGTACTTGCTAAATTTATGATAAAATGTGGCATTGTAGAATCATAGAATATCCTGAGATGGAAGGCACATACAAGGATCATTGAAGTCCAACTCTTGTCCATGCAAAGGATAGACCCAGAATCTCTCCATGTGCCTGAAAGCATTGTCCAAAGTCTTCTTGAACTTAGAGAGGCTCAGTGCTGTGACCACATCCCTGGGGAGCCTGTTCCAGTGCCCAAATACCTTCTGGGTGAAGAACCTTTTTCTAATATCCAGCCTAAACCTGCCTGACACAACTTCAGGCCATTCCCTTGGGTCCTCTCACTGGCCACCACAGAGATCAGTGCCTGCCCATCTTCTTCCCCTTGTGAAGAAGCTGCTGACCCCGATGAGGTCTTTCCTCAGTTTCCTCTTCTTGTGGCCCCAAAACTGCCCTCAGCACAATCCCTTCCCTCGAGCAGCTGGTGATGCTGTGCCTGATGCACAGCACTTGTTTTATTATGTTTTGCTAGATTACTATGTTATCGCATTATTTTATTATTGCAGTTATCACTGGTTATGATTTGTAATCAAGTGCAAGATTACTGTAATAATAGTACAACCATGATAATAAAATAATGTTGCACTTGATTACAAGGCAAAAGCAAGTCTATCAAAAAACCCAATGGTATAACTTAACTAAATATAATTTCTTTAGTTTCCTTTATCACCTCATGAGACCACTATAATTTTCTGGGTAATAGTATTCTTTCTAATATATCTGTACGCCCACGCTTCATTTATCCATGTTAAATTAAACTTCTACTTCATGTTAATGGAACTTACAATAGGCCCACAATTTCTGCAAAACTCAGAGGAGTACAACTATACCCATGTGGTGGTCATTTGTTGTTTCACTTTGTCTCTGGTGTTACCCACCAGGAATGCAGCCCACATCCACAACATTGCTATGGGGAATGGGATCCTGCACTACTGTTTTCAACACAGACCTTCTCAAGATTCAAAACCGCACATGTGCATCGTTTATCAGAGGGAGACAGAAGGTCAGGCAGGACTGATGTTGCTGCCTGTTTGTTTTCTTTTTGGCTGAGGAATGTCACCTGAATTCTGGGATGTGAGGATGAACGTACTTGCGTTAGCATAGTCTGAGGTGTTTCTAAATATTTGAATCCGTAAGGAAAACTGTGCTGAGTTGACTCTTACATGTCCTCCTGCAACAGTTTGACAACAACTGGGCGTTTTATAGGCTGTAAATGCTACAGCAAGAAAGCACCGTAATCTCAGGTTAAATCATATTCCAATTTTAAGTCTGTTACAGTAGAGTCTGTTAGAAATGAGCAGTTTTAATTAGCAACAAGTTGTGCACAAAATGCATACAATAATGTAAATCCTTAAGATTGTATTTTGTGGTTTTACAAGTGGGGCTGTCACACTGACTAACAAATAGGTTGCCTGGAGTAAAGGGGTGATTTAAATTAAATTGGGCTGGCTGGGGGTTTATCAGCTCTGGCTGCAGCCATGGGGTGGGTGGGGGTGCAGGAGACCCTGTGCTTCTCCAGGTGGACAGTGCAGCTCCAGCCACAGGCAGCCCTCCCAGATCCCTGCTTTCCTAGGGTTGCTGTGCATGCTCGTGACAGGGTGACCTGCCCTGTTCATGGCAAGGGGGCTTAGGACAAGCCAGTCTTCTCTGAGTATCATACCCAGATGAGAGGCTGGTTCCCAGGTAGTCTGAAGGAAAAATCCTACAGGAGGGCTGGGAGTTGAGTCTGAGCTGTAGCACTGGCTGCTCCAGGGCTGAAGACAGTTAACCTGCAGGTCACAGCAGGTGAGAAAGGGAGGAGCACTGCAACAATGCCAAGGTGAAAGCTGCAAGTCTTCTTCCCTCCAAGGTTTGATGCAGAGACATCCCCAGTCCATGATTCTGTCCATACTCCCCGCAGAGATTTTCGATTAAACACGAACCTTTAACATTCGTACTTTCTTGCCGTCAGGGAAGTGGAGCGGATCACAGCAGGGGCTCTCTGTTCACACACCCGTGTCCTGCGGGTGTCTGGGCTGTCCAGGAAAGCCTCCTGTGCTGCTGAGAGAAATGAGCTTCCTGGCAGGCACCAGGCTATCCAGTTTATCAGCCAATAAAGCTTCCAGACCCAGTCCTGCTGTGGACAATTATTTTTCAGGCCTGTGAAAGGAGCCTCCAGGGTTTCCATGGTATGGCAAAATGAGGAAACATCTAAGAATTATGGGGTGGCAGGGGGAAGAAGTGGGGGAGGATGGCTGGGTAATTAAAGTGGACTTCAAACTTTGAAACACTGTACTGGAAGATAGAGGATACTGAAATATTATTTTTCAAGTATTGTGCAAGATTTGAGAAAAGCTCAAGTAACTTAGTCTAGTTTTGTTTCACTTGTTTGCTTTCTCTTGTTTCTACATCCTATTCCTCAGTTGAAAGACAGTCAGTTATCGGCAAAAATCCTCTTAAGTGTTAGTCTGGGTCACATCCCAGGAATCCTAGTAGATAACTGTGCATTTCTGGGTACAAACTGGGCATGATTTGTATGCTTGCATGGTTCAGCAGTTTATTCCTATAGAGTATAGAACTGATTTGCAATGAATGCATTTTTTAGATTGCTATGAGAGGTATTTAATTAAATACACCTATCTTGTTTCTCCTCCACTCCTTTTTCAAGGAATGTTAGTGATTCTTCATTGCATTGGCTTTTAATTGGGGCAGGTTACTGTACTGAGTTGGCACGTGGTGGCCATCAAGCTCCAGAAAAAGTGGTACTAGCTCACACGTTGAAGATTTCCTTGGGATTACAGCCTATATAAGTGTTCATTAGCAAATTATTCTCTTGAGAAAGCCACTGAAGGTGCTTTCAGAGTCCCACAGTGAAAGTTTCCAATGGGATGAACTGCAGCTCTGCTGTAATGAAAAGTGTGGCTGTTGTCAGTCAGGAGCGGTCTGGGCACGGTGGCAGCAAGGCTTTGCCAGTGGGAGGTGTGTATCTAAGCTATGCAGTGGCAGGAGGACAGTAGGTGGGCACTCAAGGATGAGGACCGGAATTTCTAGACTTCTTAGCAACGCCTAAATAATTGCTTTTTGCAGTGGCTCCTGAGGAACATCCCCACGCTGGCACTTCACCTGTATTATCACAAAGAATCAGAGTTGCCCATTGGTTTGGAGGAAGCTAAACAGGGAATACGTTTTGCAAGTCAGAAATGGAAATAAACATCTGTAAACATGCCCAAAACATAACTTGTTTCCCTTGGTTGGAGTGCTTTCTTGCCATTACCAGTTTCACCAACAGCTTGGACTGGCTTTTGACCTCTTCAGACCAGCAAGCTGTGACTCACACTGCCATGAAGTGCAGCCAGACCACTAACCCACTGTCCCTAATAAATCAGTGGAGCTGACTCACTGAACTGCTTTGATCTCTCTAAAGTCACCAAAGCACTTGAGTGTGGGTGGCGCTTTGCTTTGGCTCAGGACTGGTGCAGGTGCAATGCTGTGCTGAATGAGGGGCAAAACAAGGGGAAAATGGAGGAAAATATTGATGGGACATGCCAGGTATAGCAGACTAACCAAACTCCTGAGAACACCTGCATTGTCTGCTCAAAGGTAACACTGGTGATTTGCAGAAGTTGGTTTAGAGTAAATATGTAAATTCTCATTAAATTGGTCATTTTCCTGGAATTTAGTTAAACCACTGACTAGTTAAAGGTGACAGGACTGTGTTCTCTGAATATGGAACCCTTTATATCAAATGAAGGAAATCCTTATATCTCTTTCTGAAATCAGACATTTTATCAGAATTCAGAGGCCAGTTTGTTCAGCTGCATTGCCAGGAGGGAGCCCAAGCTGAGAAGGAGGATTAGCCCCCGATAGGCTCCCAGACAGCTGGCAGGATAGCACAGACATCTGAACTGCCACTGAGTTATGCTGAAGTAAAACCAAATACCTAAAAAAATGTCTTCTGTAGGGTTTTTTGTCCTCTCTAGCCCAGAGCCAGTCCTAGTATCAAAGCATATTCTAAACAAACTCTGGGTTTGAGCAGATGACTTCTTTGTTCAAACTAAGGTAACTGCTCAGCAAGCAGCTGGAATTGAATAATGCCACATCACTTTCAGTTCCGAATTTTGGTTTCCTCAGATGATGTGTATTCTTTGGCAGCTATTTCTTGTGATAGTGGATCTTTTTCAATTTTATGGGAACTAGGGAAAACCACCTGTTATTGTCACATGTTTGTGCACTGTGTTATGAAACAGTTTTTTGGAAAATATTTGTAAGTTTAGAAGGTATTTGTGTGAGGTCTGTGTTTGCTCATGGGCTTGTCTTCTAGTGTGGTGTTCCCTCAACTGCTGTTTTATTGGTTGTTTAAATAACTAGTAAAAGCTGATCCATAACCTGCATGAAGGAAGTTAAGGGAGAGGCCGCTGTCCTGAGGCTGTGCTGACAGGCAGAACAACAGTAAAAAGAAAATGTTTACTCCTGTGAATATTTTATTAGTCTGTGGTTTCATTTAGATAAAGCATTATGAATAACTTGTATCTCAGAATTGCATGAAAAGATCTTATCTCTGTTGGAATTAAAATGCTGAAAGGAACCCTTCATAAGAACTTAGTGATACAATTCAATTAATTGCACTATTGCTCCATTAACTGTCCATATCATTCAATGTAAAAATTCCAGATGCACCTACAGTCCTTAAGCTGAGAGCAGAGAGCATTATTAAGCCTAAAAATTTTTCCTCTGCCTTCAAATACAGTTTTAAACTCCACCAATAAAGGAAAAGATGAATGTAACATATGGATTCATGGAATGACAGATCGCATAAGAATAATTTTATGTTTCTCTAACAGAAGAGATGCTGCCTTTGGGATGCCAACAATGCTCTCTCTGTTTTTTTCTTAGCAAACAACCCACTTTATTAGCAGGGTCTTTTAAGTATAATATGTGAAAAGCTGGCTCCTTGTACGTAAAGTATTACTTAAATGATATTCTAGCAACTGTTCCCTAGATCAGATAATTATATCTGTTCTAGCTTTACATTTCCTTCTTTCATACACGTCCTGTCAAGAGTGCAAGTCGTTGCAATACTGGATAGAAAGGAAAGCCTAAGAGTTATTTAAAATTCTCCTAACAGCATGGTGAGTGGAATTTTTTAATTTGCAATAAAATGCAGTCACATCAATTAATCGCTGTAACCTGTGAGACAAGAAGCAAAAGACCTTTGGAGGCACATTCAGCTCATCTGGGGTTCCCCTCAATGGTGAGGGGTTTCTGAAGGAGACAAAGCTGTTCCATGCCCATTGCCCGCTGCTCCCTGCCCAAGGGCCCCTTGTGCCATGCTGGCAGCTCCCAGAGATGAAAAACAAACGGCTTTGAGCAGAACTGAAGCTCAGGAATGGTGTCACGGCGCAGTTGGATATGATCAGTGGCGCAGACTCAAGTAAATCCTTTGTGTGTTGTTGCAAAGCAGCATCTTCTCCTCGGAGATGTTCAAGAGTAGGATGCCAGCAGTGGTGTCTCCAACACTGTCTGGACGCAGGGTCACCTCCTTTTCTCACTTCCATCCTCTTAGCCATCACATCACCCGAGAGCTCATCCTCTGCTGAGCACCTGTGGGGACCCTCAAGCCTTTTTGACCTTGCAGCATTCAAGAATAAAGTCCTTCTCCTAAAGGCCCCGTCATGCTTTGTGCATAGATTATGTCTCTGTGCCTGGCTGTGCTAGAATACGTGCTCTTTAAGGGATCCTGATAGCTTAGGATAGCCTTTCTTTTCCCTCTAGAAAATGCAGGCTAGAGACAAAGGTAAACTGAATTTCTCATGTAACCCAGCGCCCAGGAGGTCAACATGTCAGAAAAACGCTAAATTCCACTCTGTTGCTGATAAACTCATTGGCAGTGCTGCCCTCGAGCCCAGCTGTTCCTCAGCCAGGAGCCTTGGCTGCACATGCTTGGGCCCTTCTGCGGACGTGCTGGCGACCACTGAGGACTGCAGCAGGTCAAGCAAGACATTGTGTACTTTCTGGGCATGATGGACATTTTCAGCACCCTTGGTTGTGTGACTCTCAGGGTGACACGGATGTCTCTGAGTCATTTGACTATGTAAATATGAAGAAAATAAACTAACAGAAAAGAGATAACATGCCTTTACACTTATTGATGTGGTATTTCAGGCTAAGAAATTCTTTACTTCCTAGATAAGAGAGAGAGAAGAGAATAATTTAAATTCTCTCGTTCCCTTGGGAATAATGCCATGCAGTAATGTTAAAACTGTATGTAATTGCTTTCTATTTTTGTAAAGCCTGTGGCAGCTATGAAACTTTAAACTGAAGACTGGAAATTCTGGTTGGTATAAAATGCTCCAGTTGCATCAATAGTGGAGTGAGGGTTAGAAGACTTCAAGTTGTGGGCAAGGATAGCTTTATTCCACAGCACACGACAGTGGATTTCCCTGGAATATAGGAAAGAATCTTCAAAAGCTGTAAACTCTATCAGACAGTAGCAGCTTTGGGGTGTGTTTTCTGGATTGCTGTTTGCATTGCCTCATGTCATTGCACAGCACACTCTGCCTGTTTTGGAAGGCCATGTCCTCATTTTGCAGGGAATTAGGTGAGGCACCTCCTGCATCTTTGTCACTGCCCTTCCCAAGAGTCAGAGCCGTGGGTCAGTGTATGGCCTGGAATGGATCTGTGGCAGCTACAGGATGAACAAAAAGGTGCTTCCAGCACATATGGTGTTGCCAGTTTAACTTTTGGGAAACTGTGCTTTGAACTGGGATTAAGTTTCATTTGAACATAATGGGTTTTTCCTCCTACCTTTTTTCGTTCAACTCTTTCTAGTAGTTAAAAGTGAAATGTAAGTACAGTAAATATCAGAACCCCAAAAGGAGAAATTTTATATATTAGTTTTTAGCCAAACCAACGAACAACATTAAATATGCTATATTTAAACACACAAGTATCTCTAGTACTTATTCTGGACCTGTTAGTTCTGTTTCTTTTATATAAATATTATATATAATGTGTGTGTGTGTGTGTGTGTGTATATATATACGTAAAATGTCATAATGAGGCAAAAGACAGCCTTTGTTTTCCTGTATTGTTTGAAGGGTGGTTTTTATCCTTTTATCCATCCTGATAGATATAAAGCACTGGCTCAACACAGCAAAAGTGTTTTAAAACCCTTTCCAAATTCATGTTTGTGGTTAGTAAAGAAACGATTGATGCATCTTACTGTGAGTCTCCCGTGAATAAGGCCTGAAGCTACAGGGATGAATTTTGCATAATTCTTTGCTTTGTTGTGGTGTAAGCAGGTATTTTGATGCTATTATTCCAGATTTGTCCTAGGTGTTACACTACATGTTCCCATGAGATTTACTGGAGCAGATTGCACTAGGAAAGTACTTAATAGGTACAAACCACAGGCATTTTTAAATTTTTTTTTTCCCAGTTCAGTCATTCTTCTACAATCTGGAGTAATTCTGTTTTACCATTTGACATAATTAATTTTGATTCCATTTGCTGTGTTTTGGATTATTCAGTCCTCTCCTGCTACAGTGGCTGGTAATTTTGACTCTCATGCAGTGAACAGTACAAAGACCATAATAGCAGCAATGTGAAGCATCACTTTTTACCCATACGCATAAAACCTCTGACAAAAGTGATTCAATTTCATAGCTGCCATCCTTCTTGATGGAAAGCACAAAAAATGTAAGGAACTCTTATTTGACAGCAAATTATCTACACACGGAGATGGTCTGGGACTTTGCCAAAATGCTTTTGAGGTTTTGTATTTTGCTGCCAACACTTCATGCTCATCTCAGCCATTCAGTGACACACAGGAACTGTGCTTTGCTTTTTCATCCCGGGGCAGGAGATGAGATTCCCCCCTAGGGACCAGGACTGCTGGTTAAATATGAGCGTTTGTCCCATGTGTCCTGTGAAGAACAACAGCATCTCAAATTCCATAAGATGCTATTCAGTGTTGGACGCTGAAGTAATATTCTGCAGAAATTTCCCTCCTGGATTTTGTACACCGTGTTTTATTCTGACCGGAGCAAGAATATTTAAAAGTAATATCATTGCTACATGCTTTTCTCTGTGAATTCATCCAGTATAAATTCTAGCATCCACAAAATATCTGGAGGCAAAAAAACATGCAGTTTGATTACATGCTGGGTAAAGAAATACAAAGTTTTGTTCTGATCTGCTGGATTCATCTAATTCCCGTCAGCACTCTCCTATCTGGTCTACCAGCCAGTGGATTAAATATATGATTTTAAGGGCAGAGATTAATTCAGGGTACAAAAATCAGGGTTTCTGACAAAGAATTTGGGTTTTGCTTACCCAGGTGTTTAGCACCTTTTCATTCTTTTTGGAGCCAAATTTGGACTGAGATGCGTGATTTCTGTTGGAAATGCAATTACTACAACTTAGAAGGGCTGGGGTCCTAGAATTCACTTCGCTCAGTCATCTACTCTTCTAAATATGTGGTAATTGCTATTCCTTGTATATGAAATGAGAGGAAATAGAACAAATTAGAGAAATGTTACCCTCTGCAGATAGAGTGTTTCTGAGGATAAAATTGTTTTAAAAGGTATAACATTGTTAACAGGATGTTTTTTTTAATCCTTGTTTGTGCCTTGGCACAGTCACAGGACTCATTTCCTATGTTTTGTACATTTATTCAAAACAGAATTAGAATAAAGCTGTTTTTCATTTTTTACAGATTACTGGCTTTGTAGGCTGTGTAGGTGTTTTTCAAAGGCACACACCAAAAGGCTTACTTGAAAATAATCACATTTTAAGATAGAATATATATTATGCCCTTCCTTATTGAGGTACAGTGATGTGTTACAAGCTGCCACCCTATGAATTTCCAGAGTGGCATTTTATTATTGCAGATCATTTTGGGAAACTTCTTTAAAAAGTAAAATGTCTCCTCCTATAACTGGCTTTTCAGCTAGAAGCATAACAGAGTGCCCTGGGACAGTAAAAACTTAAAAGGATTAGGCATTAGGAGAGCCCTCATATCACCTTTATCTTCAAAACCATCCTGACAGCTTGCCCTGGGCAGTAATTTTGGGCAGTGTTGCTTGGATCTGTTGGTTCCTGCAGTGCCAGGGCTGACAGCAAGGGATTCCTCCTCGCTTCACATTGTGGGCATGAATATTTACCACCACTTTTGCTTTTCCTAACTTTTCGGTTTCAGTGCTGTGCCTAGTTCACATCAATAGCAGAAGTTGTTCCGGGGGGAGTCAGTCATGGGAAGTGTTTGGGTAGTTCAAAGGAAGAAGTAAGAGAGGTTATTCATCATTCAATAATGCTGAAAAGGTGGTTGCTGTAGAAACCTCTCCCAGGTCTAGCAAATGTCAGGAATCAGATTGTACCCACTGCAGTGCCATAGATCAGACTGGAGATGCTCCCACGCACACGAAGCCTGGAGGACTTGTCTCTCTTTCTGGAGCCACTGGAGGTTTCCTGCCTGTCTGCCTGATGTGGGGAGTAGCCATCAGTGTCACTGTCGCCCTGTGCAGAGGCTGCTGCGCACTCCTGATCACCCTACACACCTTCCCAGGGACTGGTTCCTCCACTGGGGGCTTAGTGCTCATGGCTCATTTCAGCCTGTAGCAGAAAGCTGGTTCTGGCAACGCAGAGGAGAAGTAGGGAGGTATAAAATGTGCTGAATATACTTTAGCATGGGCTGGCAGCAAAAGCCTGGGGCTGTGCAGGGAGTACATCTACCACTTGTAGCATTTCAGACTTGTTCTTCCCTAGGGCGTTCATTGAGGCATCATTAAAGACCCAGCAAAACTGAGGGGTGCTTAGCTGGAGCTCTGAGCTCAGTTGCAGGCTGATGGCAATGATGTCCTAAGCTACTGCAAAGTGTGAACATGAGCAGGAGGTGAAGAGTTTGATCGTGGTGTCATAAAGGGGCTGAGTCATCATTTAACCAAGCTCTCATTTGTACAGCAGAGGTGCCTTTTAAATAAAGATGCTCCATTCACAAAGTGCTTTACTTAGTTCCTTTTAACAGGCACCTCTTAAATGCTTGCTGCTGTGGATTTCAGTCCACTTACAGTCCATTTAGTAGAAGTGGTGCTAACTTGCTGAAATGAATGGCTTATCTCCCCAGAGCTGAGGTCGTGGGTGGGTTTGGTGAGTACTTAGCTCTTTATCTGTGGGTTTCCCACTGCTAAAATGAACACGTGTGTCCATCTGGGTCCGCTGTGCTCTTTGTGAAAGGTTCCTGGGCTTCTCTGGGACATTTCATAATAATTTACTCTGCTTCAGTTCATCTCAGGTTTCTGCATGAAGGTATCCTGGGTCTCTCTTGGCTGGGTAATTTGTTTCAGAATATGCTTTCTGAGATTAATATTTCATATTTTCCATTCAAGATCAGTAGGATGGAGCTGCACCATTCTTAATAGAACATTGATTCTGCAGAGTGATGATTCTGATCCTTGGGGTAAACTTCAAGATTGCTTTAGAAATCCACGTTCTGAACGAAGACACAAAAATATCTCATTATTCAACTATTATGAAGTCTCTTGTGTTTTCAGCTGCTATAGATACTCCTGATTTGTTTTGATAAGAAGCCCAGAGCTTGGCAGGACATGTTATTGATCTCACACAATCCATTCTCAGCATTGACATGGGGGTATCATTCACAAATCAATTTTCTCTGAGCTTTAATTTAAATATCACTGCCCCTTGGGGGTCTTTCTGGGTCACTTTTAGTCTCGATCAGCACTGAATACAGTTTAATAAGTTCAGGCACCCCAATGAGCAGCGTGCCAGCTGCTGGCAGATGTAGATATCTGGTCTGTTCTGTTTGCTGGCATCCTTGCTTCTATAAAGAATAATGCTCCGCTCTGTCTGCCTTCAAAACAGCTTTCAAGTTTCAGCCCCTCGATCCCAGCTGCTCTGTAAGGAGGCGAGTGTTCCCCTGTTGAGGCACACTGCCTGGGCAGAAAAGGGGGGGTAGTGTCACTTAGCTGTGTTCGACTGTGCAGAAGACCTGCCTGCTGCCTTGCTCCTCAGCAGACAGAAGCTGAGACGTACATATCAAGGGAGCTTTATAAAGGACCTGAGTGAAGTTAATGCCACAAAGTGCTTTGCAATCCATGAAAAGAATGCGACGAGGCAGTTATAAAGGAATGTAATATTTGATTTTGTAAAGATATGGTGGAAAGGTTAAGAGAGGAACAGAGTAACACGGTCTCTTGGAGGCGTTGCCCTTTCGATACGGGTCACAGAAATCAGGTGTGTGGGAACTGGCTGTGGGTTTCTGGAGCGTCCAGAGACAGGGACTGCCTGCAGAGAGTCCTCCGAGAGGTTTCTTGTCCCCTCCTCGTGCACGTGCCCCTTACTGGTGTCACAGGGTTAAAATATCCCAATGGTTTCTCAGAAATGACGGCCTAGCTTCCCAAATTATTTCCTTTTCTTTTTTCCTTTCATTTCTTTTCTCTCTATGTTTCAGATTATGCTTGGCCTTTGCCTAAACAGTTGTGCCCTATATGGATTTCCCTAGATGTGCTCTTTTCAACTGCATCTATTATGCATCTCTGTGCCATCTCTCTTGATCGGTACGTAGCAATACGCAATCCCATTGAGCACAGCCGCTTCAATTCCCGCACCAAGGCCATTATGAAAATTGCTGCAGTTTGGACCATATCCATAGGTAAGCAATGCGGCTCACGATCTTAACTGTGTCTGAATGAATGATAGTGTTACTCCAATTTTCATTTAGGGGTTTTTTTTTAGGAGGATACTCAAATTAATTTACCTGGCCTGCATGCCTGAATACAATAAGCGTTTACCGGGAAATGGAAGCCTCTCCTTTCGGCTGGTCAGTGCCCAAAGTAAGCTGTCATTTTTCCAGAGCAGCAGCACTTTGCACGCCGAGGCATTTGCTGCCGCCTAGGTACCAATATGCCGATAGCCACAGTAATGCAGACAAATGGGGCTGTAAAACTGCTGTGTAAACAAAGCAGAAAACAACATTAGCAAAGACTCTGGAAGGAAAACGCAGCCAGCCAAAATGACACGGCTACACCGCAGTCGCTGCAGTTAAACTCCCTCAAGTTGTGGTAATGGTTTAAGTGGTGCAGCACGGAATTGAAGGCAGGCTATCTATTTACTGCTCTTGCCCAGGCTTTAGAGCCTCTATTGTACTCTGCCACAGCTGGATTGCTGCTAGTACTGAGCTGGCAAGTTTGAAATCATAGGAAATGAGCAGCAGACATGAAAGAAGACACGTTTGTATCACTTCGATAAAAAGCGATAAATAAAGCAGTGGTAAACTAAGGAAAAAAAGGCAAAATGACAGCAAGATGAGTCTGTAATATCAGGAATTATGTGAAGGAAAACATTTTCTTTTTGCAGAACTCTTTCAATGTGCTTTAGGAAAGAGACATTTGAGGCAGGGTCAGAATTGCATGACCATTTCCATCTGCTGTATTGCCTTCTGTGCTAGAATAAAAAGCAGTCTTGCGAAGATTTAACATTTAATTTTTATTTTATAAAGAATTTCTCGCTTTCCGTGTTGTACCAAAAGGAAAAGCATGGTTCAGGTGCTTGAATTTCTCTTGAGTTTTTGCCTGCTTTAGAAGTGAAATATGATATTGGGTACATGGGTGCTACAGGGACCAATCTTGAGGAAGCCTTGGAAAAAAGCAAACAAAAAAAAATACTAGGGGAAATACACCTTCTCTCCTCATGTATATAACAAGAATCTCTATTAAAGACAGGTTTTCATGTGCTTCATTTCCTCTAGGTAATGCAATCCACAGTGAAAGTGGATTTGGCTTAATAAATTCATTTAAGATTTTTTAAAAAAATTGTTATTCTTTCAAAGTCTGTGCTGTCTATTTGGCATGGGAAAGAGCTGCTGAATTCAGCACATCATCAGTCACATGCAAACAACTTCATGTCCTGGATTCTCGGGCTGGATTTGCACAGACAGTTCAGGCTCAGCACAGGATTCGTGCCCTGTGTGGCTCCGTAACAGAGGGAGCAGCTGACAGACATCCCCACCAGCAGGGATGTACAAACCCACCAGCAGCATTAAGGAGCACCTTGCAAAACCTGGGCAATAAGGCTTCTGTTTCCATTTTTGGAGTTAACTTGCAGATTTCTGCCTGTGCTGTCTTAGATGTTGCAGACCTATCCTTAGAAATCTTGGCTAGTGCTGGAGGTTGCTGCCTGCATTAATGCCTTGAGGACCAAGTTGTGGTTTGGATTATGGGTCCAAGGGATAAAATACTTCATGCATGGTTCACTGAGTAAGCAGACTTATAAGAAAATCCGGTGCCTAACCAAATAGATGCAAAGGCTGCCATAGATCTTTCTTTTCCTGGAGTTATTTGGTGGGGACTGGCTCCAGGGCAATGGAAAATAAGTACAGTATGGACTCTACTGTACCTCAAAGGAAAAAGCACTTGAGGTAGAGTAGGGAAGGTGTTGCTGTTACAGTGCAAACACCTCACCCCTGCCCGGCTTTCTAGGGAGGTGTTTAACAACTGTGCATTTATGATAGGATGTGCAAAAGTTGAAATAATGAAGACTAAAAGACATAGCTTGGAATGGAGATTGAAGGGCACTTCTCCTTTGTAGGCACGTGGCTTGTCAGCCCTCAGTAAGGCAATGGATGTTGCAGTGATTTCCCAGCATCCAAAAGTCCTTAGGAAGAAGCTGTGAGCAGTTGCTCAGGGGGATGCCTGCAGTGCACAAAGCTTTTAGCGCTTCCCTCCGCAGGCTGGGAAGAGACGTGTTGCAGCTGTACCTGTGTGCCCTCCCGTGTTAGGATCATAGCTGGGAGCATGTACAGCATGTCTGCGCTTTGCTCATGTTTTGTTCACTCTCTTTGATGCAGATAAGCTGGCTCAGGAAAGTCTCTGTCTGCATCCCTTTTTTTGAAGTTACAGGCAGAATCAGTACTCCTCAGAGAGCCTGTTCAGGGCACTGAATTGCAGTTGGATTTCCACCCTCCCTAGTGCATCTGGTAGGGCTTGCCCATTTACTCGGACTTCCTCCAGAAGGTTGCACTAAATGGAGAAAGAAAAGTACTCTTGGTATGTATCTAGCCTATTTTAGCATAGCTATATTTACTTCATAAAATAATTTAGAAATGTGGCACACACAGGAATAAACTGGGCATGGAACGAAAGAGAACTCACCCAAAGTGTATGGTTGCTGTTTTCTGGTTCCTAACTACCTGTCACTTGGAAAGGCCTGATGGAATCCTGTGCTATTTTCAAAAGCCTGAAAAAGGTTAAGTAAATCCTCACTTCAGTATTAAGTATCACAAAAGAATTTGTGCATTTCTGTATGTGATTAAGTATCAAATTCAAAGCAGCACTTAAGTGCAGGACGGTCAGTTTGCATTTCCTAACCACTGCCTCAGTTGGAGAGACTTTTAAATGCATTCCCTGTAAAGAATCCTGAATTCAGTTTCTGAATTGCATTCCATTTTTCTGAAATGTTAATGCTGACAGCAAAATATAAAAGGGGTTCTTTGCTTGTTGAGCTACAAATTTGGCAAGTTGCACAAGCCTAAACCTATGATTAGGTTTTTAAGTAGGGGAACCAGCAGTCCTCTGATCTGTTGACAATTCCTTTATGAATGGGTCTTTTCCAAAGTCTTCTTTGTCCCAGATTAAAGTACATCACAGCCTGTTGTTCTATGCTTTAGTAAATGTAACTTGAGCAAGACTTTTGTGCTCAGTTAGAGAGAAAGTGGGTGCTGCGAAGGGCTGGGCTCGTAAAACTGAGTTTTGTGGTAGATAACACTGTGCTGAGGCTGGAAATAGAAATGTGGGTGAGAGAAAAGTCCTCACAATTGAAAATGAAAATCGCTTTTAGGCGTGAGCCTGCTGGCAGCATCTTGGTATTGTTTCAAGATTTCAGACTTTGCACAGCTTCAGTTTTCACAACTAACATGTGGCCTTGACCATCTCACTGGCCGCCCTCTACCGTGCTCTGAGGAAGGCGGCTTTTGGCCACTCTGGCAATGAGTGGAGATCCCCATGCAGTGCTCAGCAGGAGTGATGAGGAACTAGGCAAACCCTAAACACACACTGTGTCATAAGGGAGAAAGTGTTAACTGGGGAAAATTAAAATAAGCAAAACATCCCTTTGGAAATGTGAATGAAAGGGCTTCATTGATGTGGGGTTGCACACACATTGCTTCTGATATGAAAATAAGGAAACCATTTTAATTCTGAGGCTTCTTGTGGTCTGCCAGCATAGAAGGGCTTTTCCTATGCTTCCCAGAAAGTCCAGGATTTGGTCATTTGCTAGAGAGTGCTGAAATTACACATGCTACCAATTTTCCAGCTCACTGTTTTACATCCTTAGTAACAGTGTAAATTCAATTTACTTGATAAGTGAGTGACATAAGGCCATCCTTTAAATTCTACTCTTTGTATCAGTGCCATAAGTCGACCCCACGTGTCTTTTTGTGTGTGTTTGAAAACATTTTCACTCTTTCTGTTACTCACTAATGATATTATAATTTTGATTTCAGGTAGGTACCCGAGGTTTTTGTGTATATAATAAACCATTCATGTTTGAAAAGAAATTTACATCCCCATTTAACTTTCATACTACTTCATTGTTTTGTTGGGGAGATCTATTTATAGAAGTATGAAAGACATGTGCTGCAAGGATCAGTAAATGCTCATCTCTGATTAAGTGATCTTCTGTCTAACAGCATTTTGTTTCTGCCCTGGGTGTTCTCTCACACAGCTGAGCAGCCTCATGCATGCAAGCTGTCCTAATGATGACCTTGAAGAGCCTCCAGGTACCAGTTAAGTTAAGCCTTCCCCTGCCTCACTGGAGTTAATCCTCAGTTTGAGGAACATGCTTTGAGTGGCACCACTGGTATAAAGGGAGTTGAAGTCTCATTACAGACTTAGGAGCAGGTTGTGTATGAAGATAAAGGGTGACTGGAGTTGCTCATGTAGCCCCCCTTGGGTCACAATTTCAGAGGGATGTTTAGGGATGTGGTTTGCATTTCTGCCCATCAGTTTGTCTCCGGGATCAGCGACTTTCTCAGCAGGACATTTCCATGGCACACATGCTGATGAGACATGTTTGCTCCTGAGCACCCTCAGTTCCCTGCTGGGCAGTGCTTGCTCCTGAGAGGCTCCTTTTGGGGTAGAAGCACACACCCAGGAATTTCTTTGCAGGCTTCAGGCCCTGGTTAGCATATGTACCTTTGGACATCGGGGAAAAAAAATCGCAAAAACACTACTAATGAAGAAGACAACAAATAGAAGGCTGAAATGCCTTACTGGGGCTTAGCTCAACCCTTTCCACTAAGCAGGCTGGTTCTGTTTGTGTCACAGCACTTGGAGAGAAGGAGGAAGTATTAAGACAACTGTTACTGGCAAAGCAAAGGTTAGGCAGGCACCCTTCACCTCCTGGAAAAGGATCCAGACTCCTGGCTATGAGCTCTGCTTTGGTAGAAAGGTCAGTAATATTATATATTGCGAAGAGAAATGGTTGCATGGTAGTAAAGCCTAAGAAAGGGGAGCATTAGTTTGTCTCCAGATGTGGGAGGAAATTGTATCAGTGTATTTTTAATAATTTTTTGCGATTTTATGTTTGAAACGAAATGTCTGACGGTGTATGTTTGACTGAAATTCTTCTCTCATGAGCGTGGAGGACGTAGTTAGTTGGTCTGTGGGCAGAGGTGATGTGGTGGTGCAATAACTCTGATACCTTTGGTTTGCCCCACCTGAGCACAGAGGTGGCATTAGCGTTGCAAGCCGAGCTGCAACTCACTCCTGGTGGAGCAGCGGAGCAGTCTTCTGCTCATACAACTTTTTCAGATCTCTCTTCTGGTCATGGGTGAGACAGAAACCCTTGCTTTGTGACCCAGAGCATAACACTTGAATTGACTACAAGGTTATGTTATCTAAAGACATTCCTTTGATTGAGTCTTCATACCATGATTCCTAAGAGGATCACTGATGTCCCTAGCACAGTAGCAAGAGTTACTAGGGAGAGGAAGATCAAAGCAACTGATAACAAGCTGAGTTTGTAGTAAGGAAACTACCTTGGGATTTCAGGAAAGGGTGCCTGGACTGGTTTGATCCTGTTGTCAGACATCAGTGAAACATTTTGCCTGTGACAGTCTGTGAAGCCTTTTGCACAGAAAATGGATTGACCATCCCACCACATCTGTTCCCAAGGGCAAGAAAGGTGCTGATATCTTCTGTTTGAGGTTACTGCTGCTGAGCATCAGTCCAAGCATTGCTGTCTGATCCCACGGGGAAGCCCAGCCCTGGTAGCAGATATGCTGTGAGCAGAAGCCCCATCACCCTTTGTTCAAATGCACATTTGGAAACATGTGGCTGAGCAAACCAAGAGAAGTAATGTAGCAAAAGGGAAGGGCAGGTGGGAAAATAATTTATTCCTTCTGTCCTATACTGTTGATTGCTGGTTTTCCATCTGGGCTCAGGTTGTTCAGTGCTCTCCCAAGGCTTAAGTGAAGGTCAACAACTCCTTCAGGCACAGTCAGTAATGACATTCATCTGTTTGCAGTCGTGCTTGTTGTGGGCAGGGAGATCCTTTGAAGTTCACTCGCCTTTATCTTTGACTTTAAACCAATACCAGGCTGACACTGTTGTTTTATTAGAATGGTTGCATAAAACAAGACCTAATCCAGCCCTGAAGGTTCCTTCCTGTAACCTTAGTCTGTGAAAGACACTGCTGTCGGTCTGCTGACATATGGGAACAATATGGAATCCTAGTGGTTTTGAACACTTCAGAAACCCACATTCTTTGATTTTCATCTGAAGAGTTTTGCTTCCTGACCCCAGTGCCTTTTCTTACACAGTGCAAGTCAGGAGGCTGCTGGGTTTACTACTCACTGAATCAGAGAAATTTGCAGGCACTTTGTGAGACATTTCTTTTAAGAAACCAAACAGATTTGTTTTAGTTTAAATATGAGGTTTATTTTTCTTTTATATTTGTTTAAATATGAGGTTAAAGATATGGATTTGAACATGCAGTGTTTACCAGTGTTCTTGGTTTTGCAATGTAGACTGCATTTGTGACAGCCAGAGACTTGTTTGGCACACAGCTTTCTCTCTGTTTTTTTTCCTTTAAATTGTCTGTAAATGCCAGGAAGATGACAGTGAGGTCCAAAGCCCCCCTGCATCAGCAGAGCCCTTGCCAGGGACCACAGTGGACTTTGAATCCAATGCTGACACAAGGAGAGGTGGTTTCTGGCCTTCCCAAGCTGATGTACCTGCAGCAAAATGTGATCCCGTTTGTATTTAGTTCTGAGAATCCCACATATGGAAAGACAGAGTAAACCCATTTACAGGGCTGTTTTCTTCAGTGAGGTGGTTGTCCCTGGAGGAAATATCTTCTTGTAGAAGAATGGAAATTACTCCCTTTCTTAGCAGAAATAACCATCAAAGACCACATCTATTCAATCATCTCTGTAATCTCTATCAGTCTCATGGGCTTTCAGTGAAGAAAACAAGATATTAAACACAAAAACTGTGTTGTTTTTCATTTAAAGTCTAAATTCTGTAAATGTCAATTTGGACTTTTTAGCTAGCTTTTTCTCTGGAGCAAGCTTGTAAATGTTTTACAAACCCATATTTCTAGTCATTTGGGTTTTGTTTTATTAATTGAGAATCTGTGAAGAGCATCTGTTACTCTGTGTCCACAGCACCACCTCAGCCCCATTTGGTGAACTGTTCTGCTGGCGTAAGGACATCTTTAAAGCTGACAAGAATCAGTTAGGACAAGAGTTGTAATTGGATTTGTAATCCAGAGGATCTCTCTCTGTCGTGCTTCCTGCTGCTCTGTCAGGCAGAAGCTAAAGGAGGGGAAAGGAGAAAAAAATCAAATCCATCTTCTCGGGTGTGGTGAAAAGGGATGTCCTGCCCAAGGTGCTGCCTGGAAGAAGGTGCACGGAACTCCCAGTGTTGAGTCTAGCAGAGAGTTGGTTCATGGCTTGCTGGCTGGTGGCGGCTGTTGTCTCTTCTTGCTGGGGCAAAACCAGTTGCTCTGAGCATTGCTCAAATATCAAACAAGGGGACCAAGTTTGCTCTGAAGAGCAAAGTGTGATATGTAATAAGATTGCAAAGCTTTCACCTTGGGAGGTTTGGAGGAGTGCTGCCTCTCTTGGGAATTTTGTTGCTACCTTAGTAGAGAAAGGGTGATTTGACACAACTGGAGTCCTCAGTTCGCTAAACCAGCCTGAAATGTGTTGATGGACAGTGTGTCAGCTCAGGAACAAGGCAAAAGCTCATGAATTGCTCTGCCCTGGGGCTCAGAGAGCTGCACAGGAGAAAGGCTGTGGACAGCACTTGGCTTCAGAGCCTGTTGCCTGGTTAGACACTCACCCTCCTTGCACTGATGTAGTGAGTTTGGCATTCTCTGACCAACCTAGCTTAGTTCTTAAGTTATGAACAGTTCAAACTGCATTGTTAGTACTGCAGGTTGCTTGAGTAAAGTGAAGCTGAATGCCTTCTCTGTTCAACCAGCTGGGCTCAAGTCAGACAGGCATTCGTGTTCACCCCTGCCCAGGTGCCAGGTAAGTGGTAAGCACAGCGTGGACTGACCAAAGTACCACAGCTGAAACAAGGGCTGGGGTGTGAGCTGTGTCTGCAAGCAGGTATTATTGCATTTGGGATTGTGGCAGCAGCAATTTTGCAGTAATCCCCATTAAATAAGCCCCTCTGAGCTGTCTGAGACCTTCCACATTTCTCACTGTTGGGGTAGTGTAGAGTTAATGTCTGTTATGTACAGTCTTGGTTCCCTTTTGGGCTCGATTGTGCAGTGGATTAGTGATAAATCATGTATTAAAGAATGAGTTACAAAGGAGAAGCGTGAGGCAAAAAGAAACATTAGAGGTGAGAGTAGTGCTGCCCATCCAGCAGTGCTGGATGCTGGCTGACAGCTGAATCAAAGTGTGTTGGCAGCTTATCTGAGGGCATCTTTCTTCCCACTGCTGTTAATGATGGGATTTTCCTGGACTGGAGAAAGTGCAAATAAAGTCTTGGTGCTCTCTTTCCTCTGTACTTTCTCAGTTTGAAATCCCACTTTGTTATGTGAGAGGTGAGTGGCACTTTTCCATTGCAGCAGCTACCTCCTCCTTTCCTGTCATTAATGCTGAAGTATCTTCTGCTCATGCAGAGTTTTAGGCTGCCATCAGTGCTCTTGCTTTGTATATTCATCATATCCCAGGTTATTCTTTCCAAGTGTACTTTATGTGTGTCACGTAAGTGTCACTTCATGTGTGAAGATATCCTGAGACCGCATCTCATTTTCCTTAGCTAAAGCTATAACACTAAACCGAAGGATGACTACTTCATGAATGAACCTTTATTCATTTTGGAGTATTATTTCAAAGGGCAGGTACTATAGAGGACACTAAAGCATAAAATTATCCATGCAAATATAATCCCAGTGTAATGCCACTGATTTAATTCAGATTTCTTCTTTGTGTAAAGACTTCTTCACCAAGTGTCCAACTTCCATCATTTCCCAAATGCCTGTGGTTTGATGGAGCCGAGGCATTCGAATGATGTCTTTAATAATGAAGAGTCAATGATTTGATGTGATGAAGGTTTTTGCAGTCACAGGGATTTGGCACAGTGCAGGTAACAGGGGTTAACATTATGGAAAGGAGGCATCTGCCTTGCCAAGGGTAAGCTGATAAGCATTGGCATGTAGAGGGAGAGGAGAGCAAATCTTAGAATACTTGAGCTGAGGAAACACATGCTAGAATCACAGAAGGCATTTATAATGGTTACTTTTCAGAAGAAATTCCTTCACTGGATTACTAGCACATGGTAATTCTATGGTAATGACAAATTGCAGATGAATTCTACAGAATCCTGAAAAACACTGAGCTGGAGTGGGAAAAATGCCCTGGTTAATCTCTTTAGCATGTTAGTCTTCCTGTTTAGAAATTCAGAGTCTCACAGGATTAGCTTTATGACCTGTGCTGTTCACAGCAATTCCAAAAATAACCAATCCAGGCACAAGTGGCCTCAGTGTTAATTATTTCTTGGGTGAAGGAGCTGAGGAAGGGCATGGCCAGCCCCACAGTTGCGTCTGTGGAGTGGGTGCTCCATGACAGCCAGGTGGCCAGAGGGGAGCACAGAAGATATTCTATTGCTCTTTAAATGCCTGGATGTGCAGGTTTTTTTCCTTTCTTTAACAGGATGGAAAGGAACTTGAAAAGAAATTGAGAAAGATAATCAAAGGCATAGAATGAGTTTGGCATGAGGGGAGTGAATCGAATAGCATTCTTGAGTTCCAAAAGAGGTGTCAGACAAGAGAGATGATAACGGGTCTATAAAATCACTGAAAAGGTGGAAAAGGTGACCAGAGAGTGATTATTTGCTGTTTCTCACAGTAGAGGAATTGAGGGGAGTCAAAGAAAATTATCGGGTAGCAAATACAAAATGAGCAAGAAATACTTTGTTCACATGACAAACAGGTAGGTTGTGGAACCAAATACCACCGAGAATTGTGCAGTTAGAAATGAGATCAAGGATTCCTGGAAGATAAATCACTCAAAAGCTATTTTAAAAACAAGATATGGATGCAAATTCTTGGTTTGGAATTTTCTAAGCTGTAATGCTTTCAGCCGTCCCATTTTGTATCATGGCCTTAAACTTCCGATACCTGCCAGACAGACAAGATGAACTCTTGATGGTCTAACTAGATCTGGTCCACCACACCTTTTCCAGGTTCTCCCATACACACAGGTTGCGGTATTCCAAAATATGCTGTTGGTTTTGGAATGTTTCAGGTCTGTCCTGCTAAAGGCCTGAGTTTCAGAGATGAAGGGAGAAAGTTTGGATCTCAGCACACATGAAAAATATTTGACTGAGATCTTTCAGAGACCACTGGGAGAGTCCATAAGGACCCAGAAAGCCAGGAGCTTTGCATCCATGTGTCCATGAGGCCATGGCAAGAGTGGCCATTTTTTAATCAGTATTATTTTAATTTCTTTAAGAAACTTGCTTCTAAATTTTCATAGCTGTAATTATTTTGTATTTTGAAAATTCTTCTGTTTAAACTTTGCTCCTATCTACGCTGTCAATGATTTCAAAACCCTCCAAACTGGTAGATATAGAGTGACCAGCTGGAACTGCCTTTTCTCCACCCAGAAATTGCAATTAATGCTAGAAAAACAACTCGATATAGGAGTTACTCTGCATTCACTGAATCAGCCGTGGAGCACAGCAAAGCTGCTGCTGTTCTCAGAGGAGGGTGTCATTCCCTGGAGCTGTGCTCTCAGGAGTGCTGTTTAATGAGGTTTTCCCTTGACCTAGAAGCAGTAGCTTCTCTTTCACACAGCTTCAGGCAGTGGGAGGAATGCATGCAGGACCTACGTCATCTCTGCTGCCTCTTTGGAACCATCCAGGTAACAGTCTCTTTTCTGGTTTCATTTTTCTAGGGATATCTATGCCTATTCCGGTCATTGGTTTGCAGGATGACTCCAGAGTGTTTGTAAATGGGACCTGTGTCCTCAACGACGAGAACTTTGTCCTCATTGGATCCTTCATGGCTTTCTTCATCCCTCTCATCATCATGGTGATCACGTATTGCCTGACGGTCCAGGTGCTGCAGAGACAGGCAACAGTGTTCATGTGTGGAGAGGTGCCCAAGCAGAGGAGGAGCAGCGTAAACTGCCTCAAGAAGGAAAACAACACAGAGAACATTTCAATGCTTCACAATCATGAGGGGGCATCTCACTTGAACTCCCCTGTAAATAAGGAGGCAGTGCTTTTCCGGAAAGGAACTATGCAGTCCATCAACAACGAGCGAAGAGCCTCCAAGGTCCTGGGCATCGTCTTCTTTTTGTTCCTCATCATGTGGTGCCCATTTTTCATCACTAACGTCATGTCTGTCCTTTGCAAGGAAGCCTGCGATAAAGACCTCTTGAGTGAACTCCTTGATGTGTTTGTTTGGGTGGGGTATGTTTGCTCTGGGGTTAATCCCCTGGTGTACACACTCTTCAATAAAACCTACCGCAGGGCTTTTTCCAATTACATCCGCTGCCAATACAAGACCAGTAAAAAATCGGCACTGCGGCAGAATCAGTGTCTGAATGTTGCTTCAACAGCTTTATATGGCAAAGACCTGACTTTAACTAGTTACCGAAATGGCAATGAATTCAATAGCATGGAACTAGAAGCTGAGGAGGGCCTGGAGATGCAACCAGGGACTTCAGAGCTCTCCATAAACAGCTGTAATGTTGTAAGCGAAAGAGTGAGCTGTGTGTAAAGGTGACTCACACAGCCTTTTGCTACGCTGTGTCTGTAGCCAAAATGCATTGTGTAAAAATGTAAGTGTCGGTCAAAGGACAATGTAAATATTGCATTCCGAACAAAGCTTTTTTTTTTTTTTTAAAGAAAAAAAAAGAGTTGTCTTTCCAGTCCGGTACTTAAAATCATATATATTAATATACTGCAGTGAAGTTTAAGGTTCTATATTTACTGTTAATAATAGATCAGAACTATTAGTTACTCTGCATATGTCATGGACAAAATGTTTGAATTCTTCTTCCAGTGCATGAACAAAAATGCTGAATATTTATCTCAGGTGGAATTTGCTGGAGTCCAGAATGGCACGTCAATAGTTATATATCAAATACATGCTATTAGACTTGGTCAGTATAACTTTCTTTTTCAAGTTGACAGTAAATATATACTTTAAATCCTCACCCCTATTTGTGCCGTGTAAAGACTTTACAGAAACCTGGCAGAGAGACATTTCGAAAGAATAGTGGCCATGCAGGCACGTGGCCAGGCATGTCCTGTTACGGATAGTGGCTTGCTGTCATACTGGGTCAATCTTGCACTTCAAGGGACCTCTGTTAAATTTTGACTCCCTCTCCAAACCCGCTGCTTTCTTTCCATTCCACAGGAGGCTCTGGCTCCCGTAGGGAATGCAGTTCTGGTGTGGCTGGAATCACTTGCAGACTTGGAGAAGAAGCATGAGCAATCCCCAGTCATCTATTTCAATCATTCTATAAATGGAAGGCCTCAGATTCGTAAAAAGCCCTCCTTTGGTCTTACAGAAACCTGCCAGGTGTGGGATGGATCCGCTGTGCTCAATGCACTGCCTTCATGCATTGCTGGAGGGGCAGCGGCTTTGGCTGACCTGGAGAAGAGCGCTCTGCCCTTGGAAGGGCCAAAATCTTTGGTCTTCTCAGTCCTCACACACAGCTATTCTTTAGCTTGTTTAGCATTCACAATTATTTTTCAGCATCCTGGGTCTTGCAGTGCCGGTGCTTTGGGAGCAGAGCAGGAGCTGCTCTATGTGTGGTGCTGGCCAGGGTCAGGCTGTGAGGAGCAGGATGTGCCTCCCTGGGGGATGCTGGGAGAGAGGCACGAGTGAGGGTCCCAGCTCCTGCCTCGGGAGGGGCTGGGCAGAGCTGAGCTGAGTATGGGACTGAAGTAATTCGCTGGTGACGTGCTTTGAAAGCAAATGGTGACCAGGGACAGGAAGGAAGCAGACCTGGAAATAATCTACATGGAATATTAATCTGGATTAATTTTTAAATGTTACATATTCCATTTTACTCCCTAAGTAAATTACAGTCTATCATATTAACACCGCTTATATCTTTAATGAAAGGATTCACATTGGGACTGAATGCAGTTTAGGTAATCTGCTTTTAATACGCACCATGTATAATTTGAATTAATTTTCCTCTGCGCTCCTGTGTACGCAACCTCCCCAAGGCACTGTGTCTCTCTGGCACTGTGCCTCTGGGGAGAGGCCTCTCATGCAAATTTCCTTGTGTGGAGTATTGTCTAATGCCAGATATCACCCGTTAGGTTTTTATATCTTCATTAACTGCTACACAGATGCTGCAGTGCCCAACTAACATGGATGCATTTAGCATCACTGGCAGCCTCTGGCTATGATAATCATCAGAACAGAGACTCTTACACTAGGCATGGATAAATCGCATTTTATTAACATGGATTGCTTGTACCCTGAACTTGCTGTGTTCACACCATTAAAATTAACTTCTAGAAGAAACAGAAAAATCTGCTAATGCTTTAGGTAACTAAATGCTGTTGCATTGCTGCGTGCAGCAACAGCCTTGCTGAGGCCACTACTAAAACACAGCATATGGGTTGTGTTTGCTGCTGGGTTGATCCCAGACTGATGTGTTGAAGCTGATGGTCCTCTTTCGTCCCTCATCCCCTGCTGGGAAGAATCCGTAGTACTTCCATGCAGGCAGACAAGGTATCCCAGTGCAGAGTGTAGCTTCCTGCTTGAAGAAGGCAGCAGAAATTCTCCATGTGCCAGCCTGCAGGTACCACCATGGGCTTGAATGCTCTGGAATCCCCTTGCCTCTCCAAAAAGTTCAGGTATTCACTAGGAAAAGGACTGGCCAGAGACACAAACTTGGTCCTTCAGTGACTTCTCTTTACCCTGAGTCGGATTTTATTACCTCAAACAGTACAGAAAAATCAAAAACATCACATTGCTTTTTAAGTTTGGTGTTTTTTTTGGGGGGGGGCAGGGGGTGTGAATTTATAGCACATCTTTTCCAAACATGTATATGTGTGTATGTATATATATGTGTGAGTTTGTACTTATATATACACATACATATATTTAAGAGCTAACCACAGACTTTGAAAGCATTTAGCAATAAGTTGAATTACAGTAGCTTCTAGCATGTGTGAATAAATCATGTGTGAACAGCTCAATTTCCACAGCATCCTTGAGCTCAGTATAAGTCTACACACAGACACTGTCTTTGCATAGGAGCCTTCATGTCCCACCCTTGCCAGTTCTGTCGTATGGGCAAAAAGGGAGCCTGCTATATTTGGATGTAAATAATGGGAACTGAACAGAGAATTTTCAGAATTTTTACAAATGTTTTTAAAAAATTCAGCACCAGAACTGTAAATATGTCGACCTCAGCTGGACCCATCCTGCTGTACAGCCTTTGTTTCAATGAACAGCCCAGGGTGCTGCCTGACAGCACCTTGTGCTCTGTCCCAGCCAGTGGGTGACAGCATTTTTGTGAATGGTCATACACTGTCATGTACCCAACTTTCTTTGGGTCATTCACATCAGGGTTTTGTGATGCTGCTATTAATTTATTAAAGGAAGTTTGTTGGTTTAATCTTTTTTTTTTTTTTGCCATGGTCTATCAGAAAATAAATAAATGAACGTGCCCTCTCTTTCTTTCATCTGTCCCCACTTAAAATATGTCCTGACTGAAAAAAACAAACCAATGGCAAGAAACGAGGATGAGGATGTATACTTGAAGTATGGCCCACAGTTGCTGAATCATAGCAATTAGTGTCAGCAGATATCCCAACACTTCCAACCCCAAAACTTGTTAAATATTACAGTGGTGATAGACGATTCACCCTCTTCAAATTGCTCCCTCCAGGAATAACTGTTGAAAATTGCATTTTTAAAATTATGTCAGTTTGAAGAATTGATTTAGTTCTCTGAAACTTAACCAAAGTCAGGTTGTCCCCACAGCAGCTTTGCCTCTCCTGAGATGTAGCCATTAACCATGGAGGTGCCTCCAGAAACCCTGCCTGGGGCTGTCTGATGGGAGTACCCGCGGGAAGTTTTGTGTGAGTCCTCAAATCTGAGCTCAGGTATGGTTTTGCCTTAGAGATAGCGTGTGTGATGGTGTTTTGTTTTGAGTTTGGACAGAACAAGCCGCAATAATTCCTTGGAAATGGTGCTGCAGGCTGAGATGTGTGGTTTGTGTTGTTTCCCAAACCAGATGAGGCAGTGCAGGCAGGCTGCCAGTGGGACAGCACACGCGCAGAGGCTCCGACCCAGCAAGCAGACCCCCTTGTTTCACTTGCATGGGGCAGTCTGCTCCTGGGGGCAGCCCAGGTCAGAACCAGCATCTTCCTGAGCCGGGGGGGCTTCCCCGCCAGAAGTCTGAAGGAAGGCTGGCCGTGTTGCTCAGGCGCAAAGCCTTGGGTCTGGGCAACCTGGTTTCTAGATTTGAGAATGTGACCTGTTTCCCTGCACAGCCAAGTCTGTGGTGCAGCATACATGGGGTCAGCTCTGGTGGCTTTGGGGAGCTCTGTGTGCCTCAGAGACTGCTTTGAGGAGAAGACCTCTCCTTCAGTCCTGTGCTTGTGAAGAACAGCTGCCCAGAGGTTGTAGCATCTGGGAGGTGATATGTTTCAGAGCCAATGCTGAGGAGTCTCAAGGCATCCCACCTCAGCATGGCTCTCTATTGTCTTAGTGACTGTGAATCTGCCATACCTTTTATCTGAGTGATAATTTAAAAATGTAAATGTTAGGTGATGTGTATGGAGTCAGTGTGAGCAGTGTGGTTCATGCTGTTTTCTCTGCAGAGGCATTCATGCCAGTCATTAGCGCCTTTCTTCTGGAGAGCCCTACAAAGAGTTTCCTCCCTGGTGTGGAGTGCACCCAGTGCTCTTCCCAGTCAGCATCTAATGTGGTAGAGTCATGAGGGTCCTGGATAAGGAGACCCAAATTCCAAAGGAGAAACGTCTTTTAAAGTAAAAAAGCAAAACTGTTAGTGTCTTTTCAGAAATATTGTTTAACTTTGAGCTACTGAAGGGTGTCTGGTACTGTGACAGACAAATGATGCTAATCTGGCATTCCAGAAGCAGTGCCCGTCATGTGATAAATGAGCAGATGTCTCTTGGATGGGTTTCCTCTCCGTGTCACAGTATCATTAGGACAGCTGCATGCCAAGAACTGCACTTGGCTTTGTCTCCATTTCAGGCAGGGGCGGAAAAGTCATCAGAAGCTTTTTCCTGGGAAAAATCGTGCAAAGATCACCAAGCCTTGGGCAGGTGCAGCAGAAGGACAGAGATGGGCAGATGTATGCACACATCTGTGCACATGAACACACATCCCAGAGATCCCAGAGAGCCACAGGAGATGTCATCACACTTTAGTTTTCGCTTGAATAAATGGGAGTAGCTGAAAAGCTGGGGAGGAAACCTGTGATGGGGAGACCAAAGGTACCTGTAGGTGTCACTGTGAAACGTGGGCTGTTCTCGGGGTGCTGCAGTGTGTGTGTGGGTGCATGTATCAAAAAATGCTTTTCTTTTTCCATTTTTATCTATGAAGTTGTTATTGAGTCTTCTGTCTCTCCATCCTTTTTTCTTTAAGTCTCAGGTCTTCTGCTTGTTTGCTTTAACCCACACTGAAACCTGTGCTCTGAAGTGGCCAGAAGTCAGCCAGATGTCTCTGTGAGGTGTCATTCCCTCTGTGCAGGGAGGCTGCAACCCCATATCAAGATGGAGATGGAGTGTCTTCAGGTGAGGGGTTTTAGATCTATATGAGACAGACAATCGATGCAGCGAGGCGCACTCGCCGACTGAAGGACCACACCAGAACATCTTTAACAGTCAAGTGCACCAGCTACATACAGAAAAAACTTTTCTTAAAACTGTCCTAAATCAGGGGTTCTGCTGACGGCAGGAGGGTGTGTGGGCACATGGGGAGGGAGTCTGGCAGCAGCAGGTTTTCTGCTCTGGGCAGCCCTCCCACACGCTCTCTCCAAGAGGGTGCTTTTTTTAGGTCCCAGCACGCGTGTCCCGGCACACTGCCCAGTGGGATTCCCTCCACCCTTTGCTGAGCGCTGCAACCACAGAAAAGCTTGCAGCAGCCTGTCCTCCTGGACCACAGCTTCGAGGATCTGTGGAGGGGCCTGGCAAGTGGGTAAGTGTGTAGTGGTGACACAGGTCCAACCCCTGGTTGCTCTGGGCTGGTGACAGCAAGAGAATTATACAGACTGCTCACAGCAGTCAATGGGTGACAAATTACTGTGGAAAATTGAGACTGTGGAGCAATTACATCTCTCATGAATGCTGTCTTATGTTCTGCTTCCCAAAAAAAGAAAGAAACTCTGAGTGGATAAATGCAATTTCCCCAGCAGTTTCCTGGGATGACAGATGCTGCTTTGTGACTCTAATGTGTACCAACACTTAGGTGCCAGGTGACTTGAAAAATGCATCATGTAGCATCACACAGGGGCATGTTAAATCCACTGTTCTGAACTTTCCTGTGCTTGAATTGTATAAATTGAACAAATTAATGTTTAATTAAAATACAGACAAATTATCCAATGTATACTAGTGTAAACTAGTGCCTGTTAGACCACTGCTTTGTTGCATTTGTTATAATTTAGAGCAACATCTGTGTGTGCTGCTGATCTCAGTGTCTCCTCTGCAGAAGGACAGGTGGATGCCAGTGACTGATGCTCATCAAAGACACTGAAGATTTTAATCAGGGTCCTTTTCCTTGACTGACAGCTAGAACAGCTCTTCTGTGACATTTTGGGAGGAGGACTTCAGTGACCCTTCTGTGGGACCTGCTCTTCCCAAGGATCATGAGACTGCTCAAAGCAACAGGTAAGTGAGATCTCACAGCAGAGATCTCAGCTGTGTTGGAGGTTCCTTTTCTACAGGCATCAGTAGTTCATATCCCAAAATGTCTTCAGAGGGGATCCACAGATTGCAGTGAGTCACCCGTGAAGCCGTGGCAAGGTCTGGTCCCTTCAGCTAACTACTCCTTCCCCTTCTTTTTGCAGCGCAGCCACAAGGCTGGCACACGGCTGGGCAGACCCTCAAGTGACCAGTTGTTCTCTCTGGCACCTTCTCTAGGTGTTCCTGAAGAGCAAACTGCCTGAATCTCCACTGGGCTGCCCTGTGGTGGGCGTTAACAAAGTGCTGGGGTAAGTTACTGGCTGTGCAGCACAGCAGGTGATGCAGGAGACCATGGTCAGCAAAAGGTGGTTTTCCTGAGCCAGAACTCTACTCCTCGAGGGTGAATGAATGGAATCGTTGCTTTGCAGTTAGCTGGCATTTCTGCCTTAAAAAATAGGTGGGACTGCGTGCTGGGCCTGGGCAGTAGCCCTGGTGATAGGCACAGTGGGGGACACAAGTCAAGGCAGAGGCACAGAGAGCCCTTTTAATGAGAAGGAGCAGAAAGCTTGGCTTGTTCTTCCCAGCAGCCAAAGAGGTGCAAAGCAAGCTCTGCATGAGGATAACAGGGAGTGTTTGTTATGAATGAGGAGAGAGAAGCTATTTAGGCTAGAGGAAAACATTGATATACAGAAAGGGCAGAAATAAAGTAGGATTAGGAGCAGGTTCTAACAGGTGGGGTATTCCAGGTTTGTGACTGCATTTCCTGGTGAGGCGCCAGTGACAACAACTGAAAAGCTTACTGGGGGCTCAGCTGTTGGATTCACACAGGAATTTATGCTATAGGGGTCCAGCAGGAGGGCCCAGCTCAGCTCTTTTGTCCTCAGCCTCCTGTTTGGCAGAGCTTGGGCACTGGGCCAGCCATCTGCACGGCAGGACCTGCCCAGCAACGCGTCCCAAAGTGTGGGAGGAACAAACATCTGGAAGAAAGAACACTATTTTTAGGCTATGGTCCTTCCAAGTCCTAGCAAAGCCATGTGAAATGTCACAATTTTGGGAGAAGGCAGGCGAGGCCGTGGCATCCAGTGCATCCTCCACAAGCAGGACAATACGAAGTCAAGGGATGATGAAGGCTGTGTGTTCCCAACCCTGAGCCAGTCCCAAATTGTATGAAGCAATATTTCACTTGCATTCTCAGAAGCATCCAGAATCAACCAGCTTGGCTAGCCCAAGCCTGACTGCATGCAGTCATGTAAGTACGTTTTATTTATCCACAACAGCATTTTTGGGGACATTCACTGTTACTGGAGGCAGTCTCAGTCTGCTCTGGAGAGCTGTGGTATTGAGGTAATGCCCTGCCATTAGCTGGTGTGTTTGAGAAAGCACTGCTGAGCAGCTTTCAGGACTGAGTCTGCTTTGTGCTTGCACTGCCTGACGTTTTTAATGCTTTTCTTTCTTGCTGTAGCCAGGAACTTCATGCTCTTGCTTCAGTAAAATAAATTGTGCTGTTGGCCTTTTAAGCTCTCTGTTGTTAAAGGGGGACTCTGCTGAACCTGGCAGGCAACAAGATTATTGTTTTTTCAGCGTGAGTGTTTCTAAATAAATTGGCATCAAGGCCACAAACTTCTGGGCAGCTACCAGCCAAGATCAATTTGAGAGTCTCAAAGGTTGGGACTCATTTCCAGTTCAACAGTTAAGAGCTGAAATATCATCAGATAAAAGGCAAGGACTATTCTCTTGTGGGCTTCATATACCCAAGAGGTGGAGACCTCTTGGTGGCACAGCAGCTCTCCCAGGCTCCCTGGGCAGCCTTGGCTCTGCAGCCAGACCCCGTGAGGGTGCAAAGGATGTTTGAGGACCCAGAGACAGGGTGGGGTCTTACACCTGTTGCGCTTGTTTTCTTCTCCTGTTTAAATTTTCTGTAGCCATTCCATGCACAAAGCTGTGTGCCCTGGGTGGTTTAACACACTGTTGGCTGTGTTTGCTGTTCCTCAAGTTGCACTTGTGTGCCATGGCCATGCAAAGGGGGGTGCTTGGGGCCGAGGGTAGCCCTGGAGGGTGGCTGCAATCTGGTGAAGATATGCATGGTATGCATGTTCCCTCCACTGCTGCATGAACTCCAGTGAAGAATATTCTGCCATCCTTCGTTTGTTTTTAAATCATAAAGACATCTAGATAAGTGAATTACATTAAAGGAAGGTCTTCTCTAGTTTGTAAAAAAACCCAAAACATCTGTTTAGTGCTTGTTTGTTGTTTTTATTTTTTCCAAATGAAAATAACTCCTGCAAAGTTGGTGGTGCTTCGGTGAGGTGGGACATGCAAGCACACCAAGGATGGGATGTGCCTGTACCACCTCCATTCACAGCTTCCCAGGCAAAGAGAGAAAACCAGTAGTTTGTAGGTGATCACTGATGGCCATGGCTCAAATCCCATCAGTGCAACTGCAGGAACCTGGGACAACCTTTCACACCTTCCATCAAATGCAAGGCAATGCAGCCTCATTCATCATCTCAGAGCAGTCAGAGGTGCCGCACAGGCTGTCCTTGCTGTCAGAGATGAGTGACAGACCACAGCAGGGCTGCCACCATCCCTATCCAGCCCCCAGGCTTAAGGAAGCACCCACACCCAGCTCTCTATGAGTGGAGCAGTCCTATGGTCTGTCTGGATGCAGATCCGACACAGGAGGCAAGCAGCCCAGGATGGCAGAGATGTGAATCCTTGGGTTTGGGGCAAGTCTTGTGGTGGCTGTCATTTCTCAGCTGGTTGTTTTATCTCTCCAGATTCTGGGAAGACTATCTTGACACAGTTTGCAGAGCCATTTCAGCTGTTCATACAGCTCAGCCACAATATGTTGCCTCAAATTATTCTATTAAACACATGCATCAGCTGATTTTGTTTGCCTGGAAGCTACAGAAACCAGAGACCCTCCTGAGGAAATTCAGCTTCTACGTAGACATAAAGAGCTTGACAGTGCTCTCTAATGTCCTCTGCCACACAAGGCAGTGAGCTGCAAACCTGCTGTGGCCCATGAAGATCTTCAGATTTTAGATTATATCATTAGTTAGTGCACTCCCAAAGCCTTGACATCTGGAAGCTGGAGCCTGAAGTGCTGTGTCACTTTATGTCCTTCCAAGATCTGGGTACTCCCTAGAGCTGCAGTGGCTCAAGGATGGGTGCTGAGACCTGTGGAAGATCTGAGATGCGTGCTGAGACCTGCAAAGGCTCTGGGGTGGGTGCTGAGATCCATGGTGGCTCTGGGATGGGTGCTGAGATCCATGGTGGCTCAGGGATGGGTGCTGAGATCCATGGTGGCTCAGGGATGGGTGCTGAGATCCATGGTGGCTCAGGGATGCAGGAGCTGGTGCCAGAGTGAGTCAGGGACATACAGGAGGGCACAGTCCCTGCTCGGCCAAACCTCCGGTTTGAGCTGATGGGATATTTCTGTGGGTGCTCAGTGGCACGAGCATGGGGGGAGAGGGCAGAGGCAGGGGCTGGTTTTGGCTGGTTTTTGCCCTGGGAGAGGCGGCTCAGAGCAGCAGCGCTGGCCCACGTTCACAATGCCCCGAGGCACAAGGTGGTGTTACCTGGCAGTCAGCCCGGAGCTGAATGATGGAACAAAGGTGTGTCACTTCTCCACTTCGCAGTGCAAAAAGAACAAGGCTCCGCTTTCTTGCAGTGGCAGAGCCATTACCGCTCTGGTTTACTTTCTTGCACTAAATGCTGAATTCTGGCGGCACCGATGCTGCACCTGCTTTCCGCCTCCTCTGCGTCCAAGCACAGATGCTGACACCCAGTGGCCATGGAGTTTCAGGCGCCTCTATGAGATGAAAAATTTCAGCAGAGATGCCTCAGCCGGTGAGGTACGTCTGCCTTTTCATTTCCTCGACTGCAAGAGAAGTAAAGAGTTCCTGGGAGATCACAGAATCATCGACTGGGTGAGGCTGGAAGGAAACATTGGAGCTCGTCTAGTCCAGTCTCCCTGCTTGAGCAGGGTCTCCAAGCACACACTACTCAGGATTGTGCTGGATGGCTCTTGAGTCTCCAGCGGAGACTCCACAACCTCTCTGGGCAGCCACTTCCAGTGCTCTGACACCCTCACAGTAAAGAAGTTCCTGCCCATGTTCAGGTGGAGCTTCCTGTGTTCCTGTGCTCTTGTAAAGCAGGATGCCAGCCTTGCTTTGTGTCTTTCAGCCATTGGCAGGTTCTACTGGTTGAAACACTTGTATTCAGAGGCCAGTCAGAAAAATGAAAAAATATAAGGATGGATATGAGGAAACAGAAGGTAAACTGGTTTTCAAATTATTCTCTTGCTGGAAGGTTGAAAATATACCTCAGTGAGAGAAGGAGGGCAATATTTGAGTTCAGAGGCCTTGGCATTCATCTTTCCTGTTTTGCTACTTCTCAAAAGCTGTTAGACTATGACAGACTAAATTGATTTTGCATTTCCCTGCAGCATGCACAGGATTGTGCTTTCATATGTTTGACAAGTATTGACATTCTCGAGGGAAAAAAAAGCTCCATAAGAAAAGTTGCTTTTATTCTTCAACAAATGGCTTTAAGTCTTTATCAGTCAAAGACAGAAAGAAGACCCTAAAGGGTATGCAAAGACAAAGACATGCCTCACCAGACATGTGGAGCTAAGATGGTAAAAAAACTTGGAATCCAGACATGAGCTGGGAACAATAAGAGCAGAGCATGTCAGAGAAGGGATTTTAAAAGTGCTTTACTAAAAATATTAATTATGGACTACAGCAAATGAACTAAAACACTGTAATGAGACTATTGTGTGAAAGAAATACATAATGAGTGTTAATTCTATAAAATGGAAATAAACATACTACTGAAATTCTAGCAAGGTTCAGGATGATAGGAAGGCGGCTGGACATCTACTGGATCTAAATTTTGCAGATGCTGCAAACATGATGCTGTGAGAAAGCAGATGGGGGATGTTTTGCTTCTGCTGCAGTGAGGACCCTCTGCAGGAATGAATTTGGGGAACAGAGAGCCCTGCACTGGGGCCAAGCCCAGCTTTCCCTACCTAAACACTCCTGCAAAGCTGCAGCATACAGATACCATAAGCAGATGTACCTAATTTATCACTGTTACTAGGCAGGTTTCTAGGCAGCCTTCGGCCTAACTTTTATATTTTGTGGTTACCGAAATAGCTCTGATCTTCTTTGGGGTGAGTTCTAGCTGTGGAGGGACAACATCAATTCCTTTGCCATCTCTTACTTGAACCCATGCGCTTTAATTCGTCTTCCCTTCTTACCTATTTTTTTAGGCAACATTAGACTAGAAACTGTAACCCAGCTTAAACACACCGGGCAGGTCAAGAATGCTGCAGCATTTGCCCCGCACCAAATGCCTGTGCCCTGCGGGGTGAAGTAGGAGAGATGACACCAGATGTACCCAGGACAACAGGGTAGGCTCCAGCTGCCTGCCCTGCTGTTCTTCTCGGGGACATTCACAGTGCACTTATGTGGTTTTAGTAAACATTTTAACTGTTTAAGAAGGCTGGCAGAACATTAGAGGCCTGATGACAGTTCTGAAAAACCATAGCCCAAATGCTACCCAGTTCTGGATGTGCCCAATCTCTCCTGAAAGAACCCAACCCCCTAGAAAGGTCTTGGCTGAGCAACTCTGTTCATCCTGGTTGTGCACAGATCCAGGCTTGGTCCTACTGAGACTGTCCTGCCTGATGGCCCATCTCTCTGCAAGGAGGCACACCCAGCCCAGCCTCCAAAGCAAGTCAAAGCCAAATATTTGCGCTGTGCTGGCCAGAGGTGACCATGGTGTAGGGACGTCCTCCTTGATGCTGCAAAACACCTGCTGCAGAGCAGAGAGGGAAGGAAGGGGACCCAGCGGCTGGCAGGAGGGTGCCAAACAAAGCTGTTTTCTCTCATGGACAGAGATGTTGTCCTGAGCCTTCTGCATCTGGCCTGTTGCACGAACCACGTGTTCCCTTGAATTGCTCTGATGAGCATGTTTTGGAGATGTCTGAAGGCCAGGTCTCCCTGAACTTGGGCTGGGCCAAGCCGGTTTTATCCCTGCTTTTTTCCCTCTCTCGTGGTTCCTTTCACTTTTTCTGTTAATCAATAAGTGCTTTGCAAGTCCAGCTCCCTTCTCCAATTCTAATGGGCTGCATTGATGAAGGTAAAACATGTTTTTTCAGTGGCCACTGTGTGCTCATGGGGATTTTTTAAAAGTAAAGCCACCCCATGCTGGCTGGCCAGGAGCCCCAGGAGACAGCAGAGGCAGAGGTCTTGTCTCAGTGAAATTGCTCCAACCATGAAACTTCATTCCTGCTCCAGTCTATGCATAAACCATTTTTTTTCCCTGGTTCTTTCCTTCTTTGGTTGCTCCCCAAATGACATTGGGCTGTTGCCCATTTAGCAGTGGAAGCAGCTGATAGTGATTGAATAATTTTGCAGTTGGATGTGTAAGGCAGCACTTGCTGTGTTGTTTCGTGCCTGATTGGATTAGTATGGCTCTTTACATAGCTGATTGATGCAAACTTGATATTCTTTCTGAGCTTCCACTGCTCATTAGAAATTCCCATTTTGAATAAATGCTTATGCAAGAAAATCTGTTTTCTGAGTTTTTCAAATGAAATGAGAGCACACTAAACCTCTGTGTTTGTCTTGGCAAGTTCTTCAACTGAAAAACCTGGAATGGGCTTGGAAAAGAATATCCAGTGATGATTATTTTTTTTTCCTATCATCATCATAGGGGCTACTTCCTTAAAAATCAGTCAGCAATTTCATCAGCTGAATACCTGGTGTTGAGAAACATCTTGGGTGCTTCACTGAATTATGGTGCCAATGCCCACTTCCTAGAGCAGTTTCCACGTTGCATGTGCCGGAGCAACCCTGACTGTTCTGAAGCATCTCTCCTTTGCAGTAGCTGTGATCATGCCTTTTTATAGCAAAAGTTCCTCTCAAGGCCTCCCCACCTCAGCTTTTCAACAGATAAGGCATAGCAGCTAATGAAATAAATAGCTCACGTTCAGAATTTAGATGCTCTCAGCAGGCTGAGTATTTGGGGACTAGGAAGATGTGGTGAGAGCAAGGTGGAGTACAGTGGCTATGTGCAGGTGTTTGAGCATATTTAGCATCGTGTGTGAGGTGCTGCCCTTCACTGTGTGTCCTGTTGACAGATTTCTAGAGTCCTTACAAAAGAAAAACCCCCCAAAAACCCCACAGAGCAACGTGTTATCTTTATTCATGGCAGTTTCCACTGCCTTTCTCTCCCTTGTCCTGTTATCAGAAACTGCTTGCTCCAGAGTCAGTTTAAAACTCTTCCAGTTTTCCCGCAGAGTCGGTTTAAAACTCCTCCAGTTTTCCTGTGTCCACTAAGGGCTTGAATTGAGCAACCGGCTTCACAAATGGCAGCAGGTAGGGAAGACCCTGCGGGCTGTGGAAAGCTCGGGGCTCCTCAGCTGTCCTTGGGATGGTGTTCCAGGAGCAATCCAGCAAACGCAGGCGGTACAGCAGTTGCAAGCAGAGTTAGCATGCCGCAGACACATGCAGTGGCTTTTCTGCTGGGGATCTGAAATGGACACAGACTGTTATTCCCAGTACAGGGAGAGCTGAGGGGGTGCTACAGCATCCCTGACAGACACTGCCATATATCCCAGTGGCAATGCAGGAAGCGTTTGCTTTCCACAGATTTCTTGCTAACACTTACAGTTTGTTTGAATGTCACGAACCAAAATATTTGGAAGGTGTTGTATACAAAACAAAGACGGAGTCTCAGACTCCATGCATTCGACTACAGAATAGTTCCTCTCTGAGGACCACACAAAAGTATTTCTATAGCCAGTGATACAGCGTGATACCTTAAAAGACATACTAGAAAAGCTACCTGCTTGCTTACACTATATGGCCATAAGGAAAAGATAATAGTCATCAGTACCAGGGGATCAATTGTGACCTCTTAGACCTGAACAAAATATCCAGCACCAATACTTTGGATATAGGCAAATTCATCCACTGCATCTGCTTTCCTCATGTCCCATCATTAATGTGAATGCAAACTGGGATGGGAGTGCAAAGAGAATGAGGCTTTAGCCCATTAAAATGGCACTTCTCTAACACAGCCAGTACAAATCTCTGCTCTTGAGTGGTTTGGGGCATGATAATGGCTTTATTTATGCTGCTGTGCACGCAAGTAACTGCTGCATTTAACAGAAGCTGTTTGGGCTCTTAAGAGCAGTATTTGAGTCTCTGCTGTGAGTTTATGGGTTGCTGTAGAGACATTTCATATCAAAACCAGGCACACTTTAGGAAGGTTGTTTACTGAGAATAAACTATTGTTTGTTGTCTAATCAGAGCATCTATTAATGTTTGGGCCTTTGATATTTAATATGTTGTTTCATTTATAACTGTAGTTATAAATAGTTCTAGACACCCACATAAAAGCACATTGCTTGGACAGGCTGCCTTGGTCCTTACCTTTTCTTGCACTGGCCAATCAACATAAATATTATGAGGCTACTTGACAAACTCAGAATGACTGGAATGAGGATAAATAGCTGCTTGTCTTCTTTTCTGGACACTGCAAAGATAAATGAGAGCAAATAAGAAAATGTTAGAATGGATTATCTTACCTCCTACAAGACGTGGGCTCAGATACAAATTCACTGTGTCAACATTTGTTGCCCTATGTGTTTATTTATTTATTTATTCATTACAGACATATGCCAGGTGTATATTCCTGTACAGGGATATATATCCTGCATATATATGTAGTCACCACTATGTGCCTCTCCCCTGCCTTCTGCATCTTGCAGCAGAGCCAGTGAACGTGAGGACAGCCCCAGAGACCAAAAGAAATGAGCTGGTGTGTGGTGCAGGACAGGCAGGAGGATGCCCTGAGGATGCCACATGCTCTCTCCCGCCCAGCAGTCACTCCTCCACCCCAATTTCCCCATGCAGCGGGGAAAGGTGCTGGTGCAGAACCATTAATACTTTGAGCCTTGCCTGCTCAGTGTGCTGGAGATGCAAAGCTGTAGGAGTGGCTGTGCTGGAGTAGGCTGAGGGTGTCACTAAGCCAGCATCCCACCTGCAGCACTGGGCACCAGCCGTCAGCACTTGGTCCTAAACAGGCTTTATACAGCATGTAAAAGAAATGCTTTACTTCGGGTTCCATACCAGAGAAACATTCCTCCGTCCATTCACTCCAAAAGCCCTGGTCAGCACAAAAATAATTTGTTCTGCCCCTGACACGAACACATGAAATGCGGCTCTGATTTGCTCTGGGAATTGTTGCAGCAGTCTCCATTTGGGTCGACACAGGCTGAGAGACAAAGCAGATAGAACAAATGTCAAGGAATTGCATGCCACCACCAATAGCTCTCTGCCGTGACCTGATGTTCCTGAACATATTGTCCAGGCTCTGCAAACCCTTGGATTATGTTTTGGCAGTTTTAAGTGATTTCATAATAGTTTTGGACCAGCTAATGCCAATAAAATGCTAATGAAGACAAATCTATTGAAAATTCTCCCAGGGGATGCCATCATGTATGTTGCCATTTATGCCTGCTAATTCATAGCATCTTTCTTTTAATTAGCTTAGAAGGCTCATGTCTAGAATATGGCAATTAAAGAAAAAGTGTCTTTCACATGTCCCCTATAATTAATTAGTCTTTTTCATTTTTGCTGTCCAAGCTGCACCTGGTTAATGCACAAGGAAAAAGCAGCCATGCACACAAGACGTGTTCTGTCCCAGGCCACTTCTTTAGAGAGATTAGAATTATAGTTTCACTGGACCAAGTTGTGCCACCATATTCAGGGAAAGTAAACACACGCGACCCTTAAATTTCCTTGGTGATGGCTTTCTGAGACAACAGGCAGGACATCTGAGAAAGTGCTTGTTTGGAGACTCGTGCTGGGATCTCTCCCTGATAAAACAATTGCTGCAGCTGGAGGTCAGGGAAGTTAAGTAGGAACATGTGCAAGGGAGCAGCCAGTCAGCGTTTTCCAGTGGCAGCACCAGCCGGCGTCTCCTCACAGTCCATGCACGGGGCAGATAACCCTCTGTCTGCAGCTTGTGCGTCCACACTGCTGGCCATCAGCAGGGCTCCCCCACCCCTTCCCCTCCCTGCAGCACAGGCTGCGTTGTCCCTACCTCCCAGGCAGCCTTGGCTTCCCCCAGATCCTCTGCCATCTCGACCTGGTACTCCAGGCACTGGGGTGGTGTTTGGCCTCCAGGTGGGCTCCACACCACATGGAGCTCCTCCACTGCAGACATGGAAACCACCAGCTGCCTCGGGGGTGAGGGCTTTGCTAGGAGGGGAACAAAAAGAGAGGAGGTCAAGACGTGTGCTCAGACAGCTCCTGGTGGAAAGGCTCTGGTTAATCACCATCAGCCTCTGCCCCTTTTCCCCACTGATGGGATTTCTGAGCTCCCTCTGCTCTCAGCCACAATGCTGGAGGAGCAGAATGTCACAGGGGCTGGAGAGTGTGTTATTTATTTTAACTTGACACACAGGCTAGACTGGGTCTTTGTTCTGGGCTGCAGGGGTTTTGAAACACTGGGGTGTGAGCACTGAGCTTGGCATGTGCCTCTCACATTGCAGCCAGCCAGCCTTCCCTTGGCCTTGGCCCCTACAATGACACCACAGCAGTGTTGGCCTGGCACACGCTACATCCCAGGAAAGACTCTGGTTTATGTCAGATCCCCCAAAGCCACGCAAGAAGCACGTGGCAGCACTAATTGGATTCAGAAATCCTGCTCATTAGCCCATGGCTTAGTTGGAGGACTAGCTATTTATCTCTCTGGTGTGGGGTAAATGTGTCAGCCCATAATAAAGACTGAGTACATGTAAGGTTTGCACATCATGTTATGCTTTGCTTCCTTTCCCTGTCTCTGATGGGTTTGAGATCCACCTTTGCTCTGACAGACCCCATCACACCTTGCACTCAGTTCTCCCCAGCCCTTAGCCTGGTTTGAACAGCAAAGCCTAAAGAGCTCTCCTGTGCTTGCAGTGAAGGGGAGCAGTGGTTTCAATTCCATCAGGGGTAAATGAGTATATCTGTGACAGTCCTGCTAAAGCCAAAAATACCATAGCTGCTCTGCCATCTGCCCAGCAGGCCTTTTATGTCCCAAGTTGTCCAGCCGCCAAATGCAGCACTTGGAGTCACACTCTGACCCTCCAGGGTGTGTGCTGAGTGGTGATGCAAAGACTCCTGGAAACTAAAATCCTGCATGGCACGCGCCACAGCTCCTTCTCCAGAGAGAAATCCACACAGACACTTCACAGCCACCTGCCTAGATTTGTTTGAGCTCCCTCATGCAAGATGTGAGCCCTGGGTGCGTGGTGGCTGTGTGGGTCCCCAGAGTTCTGCTGCTTCCCTGCCGTCCTCACCGAGGTTTTGAAGGCGAAGGGTGGCGTACAGCGGCCGGAGCGGAGTGGCTGCTGCTGAACCGTTGACACAAATGTAGAGATCCTGATATTCTGCCTGGCTCAGGTTCCGCAGCGTGCAGCCGATGTTCATGCCATGATCCTGGGTGTAATCGTCACACTGTGCTGTGTGCTCCAGCCCCTCGTACCTAGCAAGCAAAAGGAAAACAGCAGCCAAAGCAATGGCTGGGTAAGGGCTTTTGGTTCAAGATTGGATCTCAGCCTTGAGTGCTGCCTATATCCTACCCAAACTTTGCCCTTTGCTGTCTATCCAAAGAACAGTGTTACCTGCACTCCTGCTATGGGAAAAGTATGGGGAGCAGAAAAACACATGCACAAATGGCTCCCCGGGTTGGTTTGTAGGGTCAAACTCTCCCCAAGCCCTTTACTGGCACACAAGAGGCCTTACGAGGTGCCACTTAGGGACTGGAGCTGGGGAAGGATTCGGCCCCTATTCATGGAGATGGCCATCCTCCCATCCTCCTGTGCTTTCTGCACCATCAGCCACTGACTCTGGAGTAGCAGAAAGGTCCCCCGCCAAGCCAAAATGAAGCGACTTTTGGCAGGTGATGTGTGCCAGGAATGGAATGGAATGGAATGGAATGGAATGGAATGGGTGCTACAAAACTGCTCCTTGTGGGTCAGTCCCAGACCTCTACATGGACACAGAATGGAAACTCAGGGTGCGAGGTAGAAAGCGGTTTGCTGGTTATTAACTTATTTGCAACCACAGCCCTGTCCTCTCAAACTGCCATTCCCCAAAGCTTAGCTGATGGCTCCATCCTCCAAATACTAAGTGGTGTTTCACACTACCTTTTAAAACTCCCGTTTGATGCCCTTGAGGCAGGGCTGAATCTGGACCCTGCACACTAGACCTGAGGAAAGTCTCCCTGCACAGCACATTATGTTTGAAGGGGAAACCTCATGTGTTAGCACCGTGAAAACTAGGTCATAGGGACCAAATTATGCCATGGTTCCCACCCAAACTTGTTATAAAATGGGACCCAGATCCAAATGCCTGTTTTTGTTACAGGCAATTAAATAAAGGTTGGGGGTGTTTTGTGTTTTCTTTTAGGCATGAATCATGCATTTCCATGGTTTCCTTCAAGCAGACCTTTGCAGTTAGTGAAATAGTTTAAAATTGGTGCTTCTGCTTTGAAGACTATTTCCAACAGCTACATGGAAACTCTTTTTTAAGTGCAGCTATGTTTTTCTACACATAGCCCAATGGCATGAAACCCAGACTAACTAGTCATCCTTTCCATAGTACTGTAGCAATTGAAGCACAAATACGGTATTCGCTTCGTCCCAAACAACTAATTCTAGCCGTGTTCTTACTGCAGAAGAGGATTTAGGCAGCAGTTTAAAGGAAACCGCTGAGAAACCTGCATTATTATTACCTTTTGACAGCATGTTTGCTTGTATGAGATTTGCTAAGGCTATGAAAATGTATTTGAAGACCAAAACTCTTAGTTGCCAAGAAGCCCCACTCTTTGTCTGGGGTTCACTGAGTTTGAAAACCTTGTGCTGAATCTTATCCTATAGAGATATGCACACTGTGGTCATGGGAAGTGTGCTGCTAGAACAATCCAGGTATGTTCAGCACAGGGAAAGCACAAGTCTTTGTGGTGGACAATGTGCAGGAAGCACTCCATGGGGGCAAGTAAAAGGAAAGGAGGAAGTGAGAGGGCACTCCCTGGCCAAGGTCAGCATCAGGCTGATTTTAAGAAAGTAAGCAGGGGTTGGCTATTCCCTTGCCAGAAGGCACGTGCTGCTTGGGGCATTATTTTGTCTCGTTCTGGGTGTATTGGGCAATAGTAATGTCAGCCATAAAAGCATATTTACTGTGGCATATTAGTACCCTGAGAGGTTCACTGCATTGATGTCTGGATATTTTTCTGTTGTGCTGGTACATACCAATAATAAAGCCCATAATGTACGCCACGAGGAGCGGGGACACCTGGCTGCCAAGTGCACTTGAGGTATTCCCAGTCATGATAGATGCAGTGGAAATTCTGGACCTGTGATTCCAGTTTTCCTGACGAATGAGAAGGAAATAATACCAGTTATTTAGCAATGTAGCAGTCAGGCTGAGCAGAAATATCATTTTATGCATTCAAGCATGCTACAGTTGAAAGAAAAGGAAAAGAAAGCAAAAGAAAGCGAAAGAAGGTCAGTCAGTGTTATTAGATAATTTTACTGCCAAGTGCTCAGTTTCTTATAAAGGCCAGTTCATTTTAGAGCAGAAATATGCTTACCCAACCTTTTTATTCAGCAGGGCAGCTCTTGCAGAGCACCTGAGCAGAGCTGGGGTACAGGCAGAGAGAAATCACCCCAAATATCCACTAACCACAACCAGAGCCATTGGAAGCAGAGATGCTCTGCTGTCTTATACCTCAACAAGCCCTGCAGTGACTTATCCATCTAACAACCCTCAGGCCAGCACTGGTTCATGCAACAGGCTCATGCAAAGTACAAAGCTGCACCAGGTATCACAGGCTGCTCCTAACCTTGCACTGGGACCTGAAAGGTAGCATAAATCCAGTCACTTTGCACCTCCACATCGTTGGTACACCGTCCTTCGAGCAGAGTCTGCACCTTCACTTCAGCAGTCCTGCTGAGGTCAAATCCAGCTCTGAATTTTAGCTTCCTAGTAAAAATAACCTGGTTGAAAGACAGACGTTTTAAGCACTTCTGTTGCTAAGTGGGCTGCAGAATTAGCTACCCTTGCACTCTCTCTAGCTGCAAATAGGCTCCTTTGTGTGCTCCAATGTCTCATCACATTTCTGAGTTGCTTCACTTGCCCAGTGCTTCTCCAGCACTATCATACTTCCTGCTGCATCCAGCCTTGCTGGCTTTCAGTCCCTCCACCCACAGAACACCAGTAAGGACAAGACAGAGCAGACTGTTTAAAGGGATCCCCAAGGAGCACTGGGGACCATCTGATGAGAACATCACCACAAATCCAGATAAATGGCAATTGTTCATTATGTGAGATAACCAGAAACAGAAGGAGCAATGCATCTTGTAACAGCTGGTTCCCGTGGAAAGCACAACCACGCCCGCCCTGTGGGGATAGACTAGCACAGCCTCACCACTGAGTACCACTGGGCTTTGCCTTCTGTGGGAGTTTTTGAGCATCTCCTCTGAAGCTTTCTCGAATTTTTTCCCCCTCAGATTTATTCCCCTTTACTTATGCAAAGGAAACTAAGCCGACAAGGGTTCCAGATGATGGAAGGGTCACGTTAACCCAAGCAGGACGCAGTAACCTGGCACGGAATGCATCTGTGTGCTGCAGCCGGGCAGCGATGGCACAGCCCACAGCGAGGCTTTCGGCAGCAGCCCCCGAGTGCAAGGGCCAGGTGTTTCTGACAGGTATTGTTCACATCTGCTCCTGCTGATCTCCAGCGCGCTTTTTTCAGGCTGACTCTTCTTCATGACCTTCTCTGGGCTCAAGGTTTTAGCAAGGTACCAAAGGTGATTTTTTCCTGGTCTGTGGATCTGCCTTGTGTAAGACACTTTCATAACTTGTGATTTGGGGAATTCTGACATGCTTTTTGAAGCTACATTTGTTTTTCTTTTAAGTTGCAGTTCAAATCATCCTAGAAGAATCTGCACAGGTGGTCAGTGCAGCACAGATGCACAGTGCAGCACAGCTGGGGTTGTGAGGTGCATCACGACCAATGTCAGGTCGAAGAGCCCCATTCCATGCCCTCACAATTGCAATATGTAACTGAAATAGCATTTTCCACCTCTGCAGACGGGTCCTGAAGCAGATGTTCCTGCAGGACATGCAGAATCTGTTCCAGCAAGAAGCTGGGCTCCACAGCTCTGCTAACCCAATTGACTGCTCCTCTCTCTGCCTGGCCTTTTATCTGGCAAGCTCTCTAGCACTCCTGCTTTAGGATTGTACAAAAAAATCCCTCTTCCTTTCAGGATACCAGTCTGTATTTTGGGTTGTTGGGGCACATCCTCAGCATATTTTTCATGTGTTCCTCAGTACCTTGTGCCAACCAAACAGCCCACTGCTGGGTTTCTCCTCTCCCACTCCATTTACCTTCCTAACCCTGCAGCAACTTTTATCTTCTAAGCACTCCCAAGAGATATTGCTACAACACTTGCTTTCCTGTGCCTGTCTGCTATTGCCCTGCTACACATCAACGAGAGAAGACTGACAATTTTATCATACAGCTGAGTTATACTCCACCATATCTAAAAGACAGAAGTAAATGGTAAATAGAGACACCCTTTGGGATAAAGGGAAAGTTAGAACATTAGGATAATTGATGAAATTTAACTTTTATTTATTCACCACTTTGCATCCCTAAGGATCTGTTGACACTGAGTTTCAGTTCAAGCTCTGTAAGGACGCTTTAGGAAAGTGTAATGTCTTTTACAATGAGGAATGATACTAAATCTTATTGGATTACTTTGATCAACAAGCACCTTGCCCTCTAGCAGAAACAGCCCCTTCCCTGGACATTGTTGCTGTTACACTTCAAAACACATCCATTTGGCAAAAGATTCAAACCATTGTAACAGTCTGGCTTTTTAATGGAAAGCTGGGACTGCTTTAGTACCGCTCCTCCTTGAAAGGCAAAGATAAACCTGTGTAGGAACTAAAGGCAGAACAATAGCCTGGGTTTAGGAGGATTAACTCTTGCTTTGCCTTACCTTCCAGTCTGTATCACCACTGTTGCGGTATTCAAACTTGTATTTGACAGTGCATTCTTTCAAGGTTTGTACATTGGGTGCAGGTTTCCACTCTATATCAAGAGAACCTAAGAGTCCAGGGTCAGTGATCTGAAGGTCCCGTGGGGGAGCAACTACATTAAAAAAAAGGCAGAGGGGAAAACAGAGTGTCAGAGTAAAGATAACAAACAAAAAACAGTCATAAAATGGGATGTATGACAAATGCAGCTGCTGGATGTGGAGGGAAGTGCTGCTGGTCCAGGTCCAGCCCCGGCTATTAAGTAGCCTGTTCTCAATAAACATGCCCAAGCTCTGCTCCTGCCCGTCCCCCAAAAACCAGCTGATGCTCCAAGAAAACACTCAAGGACCATTGCAAAGGCACACAGAATGCCACTTCTTTGACATTCTTTTTCAAGAGGTTTTAAGCAAAACTGCTCTCCTTGGATGACACTTCATGTCCTGTATTTGCGTACCTTTAACTCATGATATTTACCGACTTTTAGGACAAATATCTCTGCAAACATTCTGTTCAGCACATGCACCAACACAGGATGACAGATCACAGCGTGCTGTCAGAGGGATTTATATTCCTTAACTGTAACAGACACAAGTCACCCATACTGCTTTAAATATTTCTTTCAAATGAAAGATTAATGAAGGAAAAAAAAAAAGAGGGAAAAAAGGGAAAAAGCGAAAAAGCAGAGAGTTAAAACAATTCTTATTTTGGACGTGCATCAGCTATGCAAAAATGTGCCTTTACAGCCAAACTGGCTTTTACCAAGCTATTTTAAGGTGCTGCTATATGTTAATAAATCAATGGGTATTAGGGATGAATTCTATACCAGGACAGACCTCCTAAAGGTGCAGCTCTGTGTGGAGCTGTCATTCACACAACAAAAGCTGGTTGGCTACTCAGCTTTATTAGCTCAAACGAAGTCAAGTTTTGTAACATCTAAGGTCATTTTTCTCCGCTGTCCAGGGGTGAGATTATCCATTTGGTTTCTACATATGTGGTGCATGGTGTGCTTTATCTGACAGTGATTTGGAGCCCATCCCTGGCAGTGTCAGTCCAGCATTGCCAGCACTTCTCTGTTTGAATTTGCCCTCCAGGTCACAGGATTCTCTGACACTTTTTTCATGCCTTCATCAGGATTTACACCTTGTCTTTCATTTTTTTTTAATAAATCCATTGTGAAAGCAGACCCTGAGAATATTTTTCAGTGGAAGATGGTGACATAAGTCAAACTTTAACATGCTCTTTGAAAGTGCAGGGTACATCGCTGGAGGATTTGTTTCTTTGACAGAAATTCTCCAAAATGAAACACTCCAGGCAGCAGTTTTAAGATCCCACTTTTCCCAGCATGTGAAGCTCCACGGGAGATTTGTTTTTACATTAGATGTCAATGTAGGAAATCACAGCAATGTATTTAGGATGATGCTGGAGCAAGGAACAATAGACTCAGAGAAAAATTTGATTTTATGTATTTTTCTCTGTAACAAGAACTCTCCCTCCCATCAGCTGTGAGTCCTGGGTTCCAAAGAGGGTAGTGGCCTTGCTCCAGCTCCAATGGGGCATGGCCCTGCACATACAACATCTGGTATTCATGCTCCTGCAGGGGAGAGGATCAGATATTGCTGCACTGAGACAGGCACAGGCTTCCCAGCATGGGCAGAGGAGCGGGAACAGGGGCACAGGCAGCTCTGTCTGTGCAAGGGGTGCTCAAGCTGCGCTCTCGCTGAGCATCAGAGGTGGGAGTGGGGGCAAGGTGAAGGCATCTCACCCGCCTCCCAGGGCTTTGCAAACATGCAAAGGGACCAGGAATGGGACAAGCGGCAAGTCTGTAGGAATGGTGCTCCAAGAACTGCAGCTGCTAAAAATGAACAAGCGGCTCATCCAGAATGGCCATTTACAGCCACACCGAGAAGGGAGGGGGAAGAAGGCACAGGGATGTTCTTCCCAGCAGCCAGACCAGGCTGAGAACCATGGAGGGAGTGTTTCCACACCTGCTGGCAGGGCTGTGAGCTGGGCTCTCCTGTGCTTGGGAAGCTCCTCCTGAGGGGATAAATGCTGAGCCTCGCAGCAATACAAATAAGGAAGCGAAAAGCTACTTTGCCATGAGCCTGGTGATAAACTGTCAAGGGAGGATTAGATTGGTCAAAACTGGAATTTCTGACTGGAAATGATAATGTTCTGAAATTTATTTACATCCCGAGCTTCAAAAAAAGCTATCTTTTTTTTCCCAAACAATTGCAATTGTAAACAGCAACTCTTGCAAAATCAATCTTGACTGGATTTCAGAGGGAACAGAAAAGCTTCTTTGTGGGATGTGGCTTGCATTCTGGGATCTGGCTGTTTTTTAAATGTGAGCACTGCCTCTTGCAGCTTCTCCTTCTCACAATAATGCATTACATTACCAGTGTCACATCATTCATACAGAACACAGGACTAGCAATACTCTATTTCATTATCAAGACTGGAAGGAAAGCTGTTTCTGAATGTTCCTTGAAAACAAACAAATTAACAGCTTGTCTCCCTGACACTCGTGGTGGTGAGTCAGGTAGTGCTGTGCTGGCAAGACAGCCACAGCCCCTATGGCCACCCCCCTGGATGCTGGGCACGCTCCTGCCAAAATCACTGCTTTGGTGACAACCCCTGCTTGTCCCCAGCTGCCTCCCACCGCTTCTCTCCACTCTGTGCCATGGCTGAGGTGGTGCAAGCAGCAGGAAGGGCTGCAATTTTCCACCTATTTTGCCAGTTGAGAAGTGACAGCCTGTCGGGTGCCTCCCATATGTTCCCCCTCTATGTCTGCACTTCTCCGTGCTGCTCAGAGAGGTGCAGGTGACTCTCATGTTTTCAGAAACTCATTTTCAAGGCACTGTGCTTTGCTCAGCATGGCGTGTTTGCTGGCAGCTTTGTGTGCATGCTGCCTGGCAGCACAGCGAGTCTCTCAGTGGCCTCCTGGACAAATTTTCACCCCTGCACCGTGTACTAGTTGTGGTAGGGAGGGCCAGACCTGCTCATCATCCCATCCCTCTGGAGAAGGAAAGCTTTTAGGTGCAAAGTCCCATCTACTGGAGGCCAAAAGAGTTGGGACTGGCAGGTGCAGTTCAGCAAAGAGGTGCTCCAGGGCTTGAAGCAAAGGGTGCTTGAAGTGTGATTGCCATGGATGATTGCTTGCAGAGCAATATTTTTTTAGAAGAAGGTATTATTCTTCAAGTATGACTAAGCTTTGTGTATCTTGTACCTAGCACAGTCTGTCTGGCTGGGACCATGCTCAGGAGCATTTCTGTATCTGAGCAGTATTTATAATTGATATCACTATCTCCAACGATATATTTGCTGTGCACCAAAGGCAGTTTCTGTTCCTTTCAAATTTACTCTGAAAAATACCCACTAAACACATAAAATATATTTAGACAATGAATTACAGGTCTATAAATCAGCCACTTGCTGCAACACACACACACATACACAGACACACGAGAAGCTTGGGTTAAAGCACTAACCTCCTAAAGGGCCCAAGTTAACTCGAAGCAGGGTTAGGCAGGGACACAAAGAGCATGCTGAGCTAAAAGCAGCACAGGTTTTACCTGTGGTGTGGGAGGAGGAGGAGACCACCACGCAGCCCCACAGCAGCACCATGGAGAGAGTGTGGAGCCCGCAGGGAGCCATTCGGAGGTGGAAGGTCAGAGGTTCTGCTGGATGGGGAGCGGTGTCTGAGTCCTGGTCCTGCAGGACATGTGCGAGGGGGCTGGAGGAAACAAAGCAGTGTTCAAAGGCTTCAGAGCATCCGTGGAGCCCTGGAATTCCCTCTGCAGGCTGAGCACTGACAACAAGTGCTTTTTTACTCATTTACCAAGTCGGATTAATCATTTCCCAGAGGACTGTTATTGGTAACTTTTGCTGATGGCAACACATGGATGGCTTTGGCTTTGTTTGAAATAGTTTCTGGCTGGCTAAGTGCACTCTCCAAAGGCTTGTCAGCTTCTACTTCAGTCACCAAGCCGCCTGCTGCACGTCTTCTGTGGAAAGAATGATTCAGCTGAGAGACTGACCCTCTGCAAGGCAGAGTGCCTTGGACTGATGACATTTGCATAACAAAAGAGCAAAACCAGAATGACTGAGCCTTGCCTTATACAATAAACCAACACGTCTTTTGCAACTCCCAGCTGCCTTTGGCGTTCCAGTGTCAGGAACTGGTAGGAATGGTAGGAATGCTTGTGAGAATTCTTAGTCAATGTAATAATTTTTGGAGGGAAGGTGGGGTCTGAGAGGGAGAGGAGCAGAGTTTCCAGGGAAGGGGTTACTCCTCCCTTCAGATTTCATGCTGAAGGTGGTTCGGAATTACTGCTTACAGACACACTCGCTCAGCACGCTTCCCTATGCCAGAAAGCACATGGATTACAGGCTTTTAAGCACATGGGGTTTCATTTTTTTGCATATAGATAGAGGTATAGGTATAGAGGGGGGTGGTGAGAGAGATATATAGATACAGATGTGGATATAGGAATATAAATAGGTATAGACATAAATATTAATCTTTCTGAAAGTTTGAGACCACTGCTTGAGCTCCACTTGTGTCAGAACTTGGCACCACCTCTGTGAGCATGCGGTGCATCACTGAGATCTATGCAGGTTACAAACTCACTTTAAATTGCCCACGCCACCTTAGCTAAAACAGGTGTACTCCCAGGTCATACTGTGGCACAGCTGCTTACTCAGGACCTGCAGCCACAGTGTGACTACGTGAAAATGGGGCTCTGCTGAATGGCAGAACCTCAAGCCAGAGGGACCTTTAGAAATCTGATGACTGGGGCCAACATTTAGAAAAGTGGCTCAGAGGAGCCAGAGGAGACAGGTTGTGCTGGCAGGGGTGTGTGTCTGTGTGTTTTAAATTAACCAGAAATTCTAGCTGGCAACACATAGCAGCAACTAAAAATACACAATAGTTTTAGCAGCTAATTTTCAATTTAAATTAATATCAAATCCCCCAAGTCCAGCACATAATTATTAAATCACATAAGTCAATCACAAAAGTGTAATTATTATATCACATAAGCATTATTATTACAGCAATTATTAATACGGTACTTTTTCTGTTTCAATGTGAAATGAGAATGTAGGGAGAAGTTCCAATCAGAAGCAATGACCGGAATTACATCTTAACATCTTAACAAACACAACATAAACCTTGTGTCAGTACAAAGCTGGCTGTGAGCGGGTCTCTGTCTCAGAAAGGTCTCCCATTCAGCCCAAGGGTGCAGTGATACGGAGAGCTGGCTTACAGAGCTCGGAGAAGCAGCAGCAGCTGTAACCCAGAGGTGAACAGCAGCATCCAGGGACTGTCTGTGAATGTTAGTGGAGGAAGCTTTTTCTTTTCCAATACAGTCACTTGGAACGCATTCATATGGTTTCACAAGGCAAGCCAAAACAAACAAAGGCTTTCACAGAAAGATTTAAAACCATCAGAGTGCTCTTACCTGGACCTCTAAGTGCATGGGAGCCCATGTACCTCTGGAGTACTGAGCTTCTCATGGTTCACGGCTGCTCTGCTCAGAAATTTTATATTTCATAGAAATCTTGAGGCTTTTTAAGAGGTTTAAGATTTTTCTGTTCTCTTCAGAGATCAGATGCCTCACTGCAACGCTACTGTACTCAGCACACAATCAGAGGCTTTACTGAGCCAGAGGGGTTTATGAAGTGCTGGTGCTAGCTGTTGCTGTGCTGCAGTAGGTCAAAGGTGTGTTTGAAATATTTAAATGATTCATGAAAATGAGAACCAAATGACACAGTCAGAGCAGGCTGTCCCTGGCAGCTGGGAGCCACAGCCCCATGCCCCACCTCGGCCCCACACATCACCGTGACCCACATGGCTCCAGCTGGGGATCCCCAGGGCCAGCCCCAGGGGGACCCAACACAGTGCCTTCCCATAAGCTTGCTGGAGCAAATCCAGCGTCTCCCGGTTCTCAGGGCTCTGCGGGAAATATAGAGAATTATCCGTCCCTTCACCCCTCTCTTGTGGGCTGGGCATGTCAGCCGTGAGATTTGTATTGCCTTGCCTCTCACAATCTACTTCATCCCTCCTTTCCTGCACCACCCTGCAAGCCCTCCCTTGGCCCCAGCCTGGAGAACTCTGTGCAAGGAGCAGGGACTTCACCCACACCTGGTTTGCCCCAGGTAAAAACTCTCTTACTGAATACATCTTGCTGAAAAAGAATCTGATGATTCCAGTTGCTGTACTACAGATCATGGCCAGTAATTCATGGGTCAGCCATCTCCATGTTGCCTCGTGTGAGCTGAAGGACTTTGGCTGCAGCAACCCCCCTCCAGAAGGGACAATGAAGGACATTTCAGAAAGAGTGGAGCTGTGGTCCTCATGCCCTGATGAGCAATAGGCTTTGGCTCAGGCTGCATCTTCCCTTGGACAAATTTAGACATATTGAGAAACAGCTCAGGCATACAAAGAACACGGGAAATGGCATCAGGAACTGAAGGAATGCTTCTTGCTGGGAAAAAAACTGCCCTCCACCCACCTGTTCAGGACTTATGGTATCGCTGTTTGATGTGAGACCAGAATGAATGTGTTATCACCTCCCAGTTGTAGTCAATGGGAATGTTTTGGAGCAGCAAAGGGAGGATCAGGTCCCTTTCCATGTGTCAGTATCCTCTCCATTTCTCTGTGTGCATGCACACATTCCCAGCCTGCTGCCTTGGCTGTGCAGACCTCAGGGGACCAAGGTCACTTTTCAGGGGTGAAGCCATTCCATCACCTCACAGTCATTTGGTCCTGGCTCCAATAAGATGCTGTGACAGTGGGTGCCAATGGAGACAGCATGACCATTCAAAAGAGCCATTTTGAACTTTTTGGGCTTTCAAGGCAGTTGCAAGGAGAATTTCAGACTCTTTTAAATTTTTGTTATGCCAAAGGTAAAAAATGATCCCATATATCTGACCATAACAACTGCCTCCAGGAACAGACACCAGCTGCTGTGTGCTGGGTGAGACCACAGCTTTGAAAACAGAGAGTGTGAGGAAGAGTACTCAAACTGTGAGGACCAGCTAGTCCTGATGGGTGCAGAGGGGAGCTCTGACCCACTGCGGTCCTGATGTGCAGTGGCATTTGCTTGGGAAACTGTCCCAGAGGACCGTGCGGGTTTTGCCTGTGGTTGGTGATCACTGAGCAAGTGAACAGCCCCTTGCCTCTCATCTTCCCACAGCAAAAAGTAGCAGAAATTAGCCTGTTGTCCGAGAACTCTGTGAATTTAGGTGGTAAGGAGGTTATGGGCGAGCCATCCCTTCACTGAAACTGCACAGTGCTGTTTATTTCCTTCTTATTTTCTGAAAAGAATAGAGGGGAAAAGTCTCTTGCTGCTGGTAAATGTATGGTCCTACTTTCAGAGTTATGCAATATTAGAATTTAACATTCATGTATTCTCATTTTGTAAGCTATTTAAGCAGAAAAGGTCATCCTGGACAGATCATTTGAAACAAATGAGAAACATTTGCCAGCAGAGTGAATGCCAGTTCCCCAGTGCTAGAACTGGGTCAATTCCTGAGAAAATTCGGTTCGAGAAAGTACATAGCTGGAATTTGCACCAATAGGGCTGCACAACACAGCCATCAGTGCTGGAGCACTGGGAAGGACCAGTGAATGCAGGTTTGTGCTGAACAGTGCCTGCTGGTCCAGCCTCCTCCAGCAACCCTCCTGCCCAAACTACAGGTGCTTTTCTCTTCCTCTCCTTGTGCCCCTGTGCTGGTACCTGACCCTTGTGTTTCTCCCCTTGCCAGAGTCAGTGCAAACCCCAAGCTCCTGGAGGAGCTCAGCTGAGGGCACACTGGAGAGGACCCATGTCACATTCCAGCAAAGCGGGGTGGGGGCAGTGCTGGGAGAGACAGCAGTGGCTCAGGGCACACCTCTACAAAAAAAAAGCGTGCTCAGACCTTGGCTTGTGCCCACCTTACTGGCTGTAGCTGTCAGCAATGCCCCAGCGAGCTGTGGGACACACAGGACAAGTCCCTGCACATGCTGGACCAGAGCCTCACAGCCTGGAGGGCAGGGCAGGGAGCGGGCAGGCAATTCGCATCCTACTGACTATTCTGCAAATGGGGTTCAGTTGCACAAGACTCCTTCATGAAGTGATGACAAGCTCACAGAAATTTTAAATGGAAACAGACCAGTTCTGGCTCACCGGCAAGCCCCGGGAGGGTGCCCTGGCAAAGGTCTGAGCTGCCCCCAAGCACCATGGGTGGTGGCATCACTGCTGGCTGAGCTCAGCCCCTCGCTGCTGTGCCCTCCGGTGCCCACCTTTCCTTGGAGCCCCACGGTATCAGCAGCAGGACAGCCCTGTCCCCAGCCATGGGAAAACCCACAGGAATTGTTTCCTGTTTGATTGTCTTCCTTTCCTGTTGCAACTGTATTTGGAGGTTGACTCACCTGGTTTGCTCACGAATGAGATTTTTTTGGGACTTGTCAGCTGCGTGACTGACCCCTGGAGTCATTATGTGCTCAGGAACGTCTCACAGAAGATTCCTCCTCCACCATGAGCCAGGTCAGGTCCCAGAGCCTCACAGCTGTTCGGCATTAAAGGCCAGGGAAAGCAAACTTGTAGAAGTGCCCACAGGCTGAATAAGAGATTTCAAAGAGCAGAGAAGCCCCTGAGCTGGATTCTTGGACTCTGACTGATAAGCAGCTGCAGGCAGAAATTAAAAAGTGCTTCTGTTTGATAAAATAAAGGAACAGCAGCATTATTGCTGACACATTTCACTGCAAATAGCAAAGTGCTTGGCAAAGATCATTAATAGACCTAAATAAAAAAAAATGGGCCAAATCTTTTTTGATTAAAATATTTTTGATATATTCATCCCATTTGTGCTGCATTCATTCTGTCAAGCAATCCATTGTCATCCTAGGTTAAAATATTGGGATGTGATAGTTCAGAATAAAAGCGTTCAACTTTGCAATTCACATCTATGTTTAGAAGCAGCTTTCTATTCAACAAAATAAAAACTAAAAGGCTCCAGCTATGAACAGACCATTTGGTATTGAATAGCATGAGTCATTTGATCCAAAGGGATGGTTTTGAAATTGTCAGTGGCATGAAAAATCGATGACTTATAAAAGCCTCTTAGCTGCCTCATGTTTCAGGGAAGCCAGTCTCTTACAGAACTTGCATTAAATGAGCTCTTTCCAAGGCGCCAGAGTAGACGACTCAGTAATTCTGAACAGAGCTGTGGCCTCCAGCACAATGTTATGGATTGCACTGGAAAGGGGATGTCACCATGAGGAGAAGTGCTAGGAAGAGGAGCACGGGGCAGTGGCGACAGACTGAGTGGTGCAAGAAAGAAAATCCCTTCTTTGCATTAATAAATTAAACACTTATAGCTGTCATGGGATTTCAGGAAATGATGGAAGGAATCCAGACTCTCTAGCAATGCCCAGTATAAATATTTACTTTTTTGATGAGTGGAGACCTCAGTTTTCTGTACTTCTTTGCTGATGGTTACTATACTGGCATCTTAAAAGGGGACAGCAGCTGTTTCAATGTGTCTGTATCATGTCAGCCAACAAGGCAGCTGCCATGGGGCTGGCTCTGCTGAAGTCCGTGCTTTCTGTAATCAGTGTCGGTCCCAGAAGGACCTGTCCAGCCAAAAGCTGAACCTCTCACTCGCTCTCCCTTTCAGATGACTCCACGGCAGGTTCCTGATTGCGTGTGAGGCACCCCTTACACACATTCATCACCAGTTTCCTGGAACTCTCAGTGAAATGGTTTCTGTGTGGAACATGTCTCCGACCTGGGGAACACACCCTGACCAAAGTGTCTACATCCTGCTGGCTCCTGTCTTCACACTGAGTCATCCTCTGCTCCTTCAGCAATTTCTTCCACAATCTGTATGTGCCCTTTGCCCACACAGGCACTTGCTGACTCTCCCTCCCGTGCAGGCTGGGGTTTGGCAGAGACCATGAGAACAATTGGGTTCTTATTGTAGCACAGTATCAGATTTTAATAAAGAACTCAGTGACTGAGTTCGGTGCAACTGGGTCCGGTGGCTATGCCAGGCTCTGCCAGGGGTGCAGGATTTACAGGGAAGATCCGTGTATCCCTGGTCCCCAGAAAGGTGCCATTTCCCCTGTTGCTCCTGTTCCCTCCTGCCTGCAGACTTGGGTCTGTGCCGCCCAGAGTTAGTGGGAGCAGCTGGCCCTGTGCAGCAAAGCCCAGGGCTGCTCCAGGACAACTTCCCCTTCTTCAGCCAAGAACAGCCAGAAATAACACCTCGTACCCGGGAGACTTTGCTCTGAGCCCATCTGGAGCAGAGAACATGGAAACATCCAAAGATAAATTGTTCTCATCCACATGGTCTCCCTCTGCCTGTCCCACAGGTCAGGTAGGAGCCAACCACAGCCTCCTGCGCACCAAGCTCTGACTATGTAGGTCCTCATTAATAGTTAGAAAACAATGTCCATTTTCTTCCTCCCACCAAATCCCTCAGCCCTGGAGGGGTGCTGACACATTACTGGGACTCTCCTGCCAGGGCCATGCTCAGTCTTTTGCCTGCAATGAATGCCCAGGTCTCAGCCCAGTCAGTCTCCCTCCAGAATACACTGCTGCCAGGCATTGCACCAGTATCTCCACTGTCCACCTGCCCTGCCTTGTACCAGCTTTTTGCCCAGCAGCATTTGCCCCTAAAAGCAATTACTTTAGTGGTAAAAGTCGAATCTCAGAATCATAGAATACACTGAGTTGGAAGGGAGCCACCAGTATCATTGAGTCCAATTCCTGTGGTAATTCCTTCCAGTCTTGTTTGCAGGTTGCTACAGAATTAGATAGACATATAAAAAAAGAGATTTCAGAACAGCTGTCTCAGTAACTATGAAAACAAGCCTGGCAGCAGAGCAGCACACTGCAGATTGGCCCTGGGACTGTGCATGGGGAGGGCAATGCGACGGGCAAAGCAGAGTGCCCGATGTGCAGAGAGCAGCTGCCTCTGATGGCACCAGCACAGACAGCAAAAGGAGCCAGTGCTCCAGCTCAGCATTCAGACCTTACTGTACACTCTTAAAGTAAGAATAGACTCCTGGCTTTCTCATCTCTGTTTCATCTTCTAAAGCTGATTTTTCCTCTGCAAGCCTCCAAGCCCTTGGGATAAGCAAAATAAATTTCCTTTTCCTTCTCCTTTAAACTCCATCCAACGTCTTGTACTGGAGAGCTAACAGAGATGTTGGCAGAGGATTCTGGTGCAATCACTGAGCAGTGGGACTAATAAATGAAAAGACAGATATTCTGTACAGTTGAATGCCCTAACCTGCAGTGCCCGAGGACCTGGCAATTCCCACTCTCTTAATTTTTGTCTCCTGCCCTTATCTCCAGCGGGGATGCAGCACTGCCACTGCCATGGGCAGGGCAGGATCTGCCAGGGGCTGAGCAGCCATCACCCCCAGAGTCACTGCTGGGCTCCAGCACAGGCACGGCAGGTACATCCCACAGGGAGACCAGGACAGCCAAGCCCCCTGTGAGGCTGGCTGGGAGAAGTGGTCCTGCCTGCATAACAGTTCAGCCCGTGAGTCCTGGAGGCACCTTGCAGCCAGAGGCTGGTCCTGCCTTTGCTGCTGTGAGCAGGATCTGGCAGCCAGCACCAGAGGGATGGGCACAGGGTCAGGGCATGAGCAGGGCAGCTGGCACGTGCAGGAGAATGGGCAAGGTCCAGATCGCCATCACAGAATGGTCCTTGAACCCTGAGCTGCAACTCCGAGCATATAAAATAGCGTTTTCCCTGAGGGCAGGTGTTTTCCCTGGAATGTGAGGGGACAGCAGTGTTGGCCTCCTCTCCTGTGCCTTCTCCATCCCATATTGTGACCAGGAACCATGAATGCAAACCGCAGCCTGAGCCTTTATGGCTCACGTAAACAAGGTGTCCTCTTCAGATGCAGATCTTTGACATTTCCCCCCCAGAATAAGAGTTAACCCGGAATAATTGCTAGGTGAGGACAGACAGCCCCTCCACGAAGTCTGTTGACAGCTCTTACCAGCAAGCTAATGCTGAAACAGGACAAGCCTAAGCTGCTAATTATACAAAAAGGTGTTTATATCTTCTCATAAAAGGGAAAATATGAGAAGACACTTAAGAATGACCACAGGAAGGATTTCAGAACAGCCAGAACGTGGCTTGAAAGGGATGAGACACATATTGGTACAACAATGGTGTAAACACACACACACACATGTTTGAAAATATGCAACTTAAGCATCACATTGAACTCTGAGCAGATGCAAACAAAGTTATTTCAGAAACACAAACATCAGTACCACTTAAAAATAAAGAAGTGCTGTAAAACTCTTTCAAATTTATATAGATACTATGGAATGCATAAAACTATATTCTACACTTGAACAACTAAATTGACTTTCAAACACACACTCACACAAAATAAAATCATAATATAAAGTAGCTATGGCTTACCATAACGCATCAGGATTTTCCTTCAAGCCTGATAACAGGCAAGACAAAATATTTATTGGCTCTTAAAAAGAACTGGAACAATAAGGCAGAAGAAAAAGTCCTGCACGCGTTCCTGTTTCCAGAGAGCAAGTTTCAAGCAGCTGCATCTGAACAGCCAGCCTGAAAGTGTTCTGTGTGTAGGATGAACACGAAGAAATAGGGAAGACAACCAGTTCTCACAGACATCTGGATCAACATCCCATCCCAGGGAGCAAAGTAAGCACATTACACACATGGCTTATAGTAAACAGCTCTGCAATGATGTGTGAGGGATTTTCCTGCCACAGGATGCAATTTGGTCACGAAAACCTTGATTAGTGCGAACTGAAGAGTTTTTTGATTCCAGCCAATTTCCAGCAGACGTGGGCCAGCTCCCAGCGACGCTGTGCACCCCAGCACAGGGACAGTGCCACGGGCAAACCCCGGCAGCAAAGGGCTCGCTGGGGGCTCTGTGGTGAGCACATGGGCAAACCACGAGAATCCTGGCTGGTCTTGGACGTTGCAGGTCTCCCAGGTCCCATCACCTGCAACACGGTGACCGCTGCAGGTCTGCACATCCTGGACTCACAGCAGCATCTCAGCTGTGCACAGGCAAGTTTCCGCAGGCAGATGACAGCTGGACCTCCTCACATGGGGCAAAAAAACAAACCAACAAACAAAAATGTTGCAAAGTAGAACACTTTTTACCCAATGGGAAATTTTGTTCTTTGCTTCCCCTGGGTCCTTTCAAATTGCATGGGGCTCCTTCGTGAGAGAATAACCTTTTTCCTTTGTTATTTCCAGAGAAATATGTTTTGACCAAGGCCCCGACCAGATGACTGGTGCTTTCAGACCAGTCAAAGCAGATGGAAAAAACTGCCTCAAGCAGTTACAGGCGAACATGACACTGGTGAGATGGAAGGAACTGATTCACTGAGAGCTCAGACCTCACATCCTGAGGAGGATGATGGTTCTCCAGCTGTAAACTATTAACGTGCTGAAGAAGGACCTGCTGGCAGGGCTGCTGGTCTTCACCAGCACCAAGTGGCCAGTGAAATCAGGAAGAGGTTAGATCTCACCAGTAGAATTCGGCTTGTGGAGGTTCTTACATAGGTTTGTTCTGCTACAGGATATAAGAATAGGGAAAAAGGGTGGACCAGCCTCTTCTGATAGCACAGAAATCTTGTACAGCCCAGGAGCCTGCATACATTAGGGAACAGTGGAAAGGAGAGCAGAGGAAATGTAATCCAGGGGAGATCAATGCTCTCCGCAAAGCATTACTGGCGAGGTGCCTTCCTCCAGCAGCTGCTGCAGGACTGTGGTCTGCCAGGGATGACGAGAGTGGGGTAACAAAGGCTCTTCACAGGGTGGTCTGGACATTCCCCCTCAGCAGTTCTTGGAAAGGCAAGCTGTCCCCTGTTACTCTGTCAGGGGGAGGGACCGATTCTGGCCAGAGATGTCCCTGTGATGTTGCGGCCAGAAGCTTTGGCCAGATAATTTATCAACAATTTATAGCACTGATGAAAGACTAGGTCAAGGTGACCAAATCTAAGGGCAACGCTGCTCAAAGCTCTGTAAAATCACAGCAGATTTCCAAAGCCAGAGGCCTGGGTGGGCCATTTTCACACAAGTCTCCCAATGGTCCTTTTTAATAGGGGCTGTGTTGGGTTTGCCTTCCGGAGAAATTCAAAAAGCAGCATTTGCACCAATCACAGCTTTTTACCTTGGGTTAAAGAAATGTAAATAATTATACCTTTGACATAAATCAACAATGTTTGATTCCCCATGGATAAAGGAGTGCCAAATTGCCAGAGCCAAACATCTGATGTCATGGAGAACAGGCAATTAGGAGTCCAGTGGAAAGACGAATTAAGGCACTACTGAAGAGCTATAAAAGCAATGACTTATGGGTTCAGCCCTTGCAAAGACATTACTGCAAAGCTCCACAAAGCAAACAAATGCCCGAGCTCCCAGTCAGCAACTGCTGAGTGTGCAGGGCTTGTAACACCCAACAAGCCACCTCTCCAAAGGACTCCTGCAACTGGAGTCAAAGTGTATCTCAATTTCCATGGTTTATCTGAATAAAGGCCCTACCCCTGTAACGGCTGGATGTGGATTTGGGTCCCCAAATACCATTGTCAGGGAGCACATAGTGTCAGGACAAGGGGGAATGGCTTCAAACTGAAGGAGAGGCCGTGGCACAGGTTGCCCAGAGAAGATGTGGGTGCCCCATCCCTAGAAGTTGGAGGGGGCTCTGAACAACCTGGTCTAGTGGAAGGTGTCCCTGCCCACAGCAGGGGGGTCGGAACGATGTGGTCTTTAAGGTCCCTTCCAACACAAACCATTCTGTGATTCTATGATTCTGTGCTCAGTGCCTGAACTCCCTGGTGTGTAATTTCAGGTCACAGGGATGTTGCAAGCTCGGGCTTTGGAAAGCCCACTGCTTCCAGCTCTCAGCAGGAGACCAGAGCAGGGCACCGCACTGTCACAAGTTGTTCTCACCCTGCCAGGCTGTTACAGCCATTCAGAGTTTGGTCTCGGTGAGGTAGATTATCACATTTACTGTGGCAGAGACTGTGTTCATACTCAAAGTGGGGAAAAATGCAAGAGAGTGTGGTCGCCAGTCAAAACAATGCATTTTTCATGCCTGGGCACCGTTAAAGATGCTGCCAGCTTCCTAAACAAACCCAGGCTGGGATAGTTTAAACACAGATCAGTTAGTGATAGGAGACAACTGGCATTTCCTCCAGTTTCACCTTGAAGGCAGAGCTCAAACAATTTAAAGACTGCTTTTACAAACAAAAATATTGGCTAACACCGAACATCTGAAGTCTCATGCTTGAAAAATGGGTACAGGCTCTTTGGGGTGTGAGGGATTAAGCCCAGAGATCATTATATTTCCTACTCGTTCCCTTTTCTGACTTTCACTGGTGCTATGCTCTGTTGTTGGGGCTTGCCCTATGTTAGTAAGAGTTGCCTTTATAGGTTTCAGTAATAATATAAAGATGTACAACAGGAAAAGGAAATATTTCAACAGAAGAAATATACTTATAAATTGTTCATCGATATGTTACTCAATTGCCACTTACAATATGGATTTTAGCTGGTGGAGGAAGATTTGTCTTAATAGAGAAAAGGAAAATATTTATTTTAATGAAAGGATCTCAGCAGTGTGCCTGCTCTGGTGAGAGACATTCCTTAATCCTGTGGGTGCAGCAATCTGAACTCTTCTAAAACTGAGTTGTGCTCTCCTAAATTCCTCACAAGTTGACTGAGCAGTTACAATATGTTTTTAAGCCAGCTACAGCCCTGAATCTTGAAGAGTTGCCTCCTGAAACACCTCCCAGCCCTACACCACCTGTCTCTGCAGAAAGCCCCTGGGTACACACTGCAGGAAGAGAAGCCCCCTGTGATGCTTCCTTAGTAAGGTCCTACTGCCCATTAAGTCCCTCAAGGCATGAAGTCCCTTGATCCAGGCACTGGCTCAGCCCAAACCGTATGAGATGGTTCATTATAAACCAGACTATATTTAAATGCACAGGGTTTGAAGAAAACAGGATGAGCAGGAAAGGCCTTCACAGACATTCAACCACCGAAATGGTTATGTCTTCACTGCTCCAGAGCGTTGCCTTTAATTCCACAGGCTGGGATTGCAGGTAGGAATGGAAGCAATACCTGCTGTCTCTGCTGGCTCAAGGGCTGCCAGCTCAGCCTTGGGCAGGGGTGAGCAGTGGGGGTGCTGTGCTTGTTGTGTGTGCTGAAGAGAGGGGAGAAGGGGCTGGGGGGAGCAGAGAGAGGCTGCCCAGAACAAAAGCGACAGAGGAGGAAGCAAACAAGCCACGGTCTTGGCTTATCTTCCAGCCCACAGCATCTGTCCCTCATTGCCTCCCTATTTTATCGTCTGAGAATGTCAAGCATAAAATAAATTTCCCCATACTTTTAGGTTTTCTGTGTGCGAACGTCTGGCACAGAAACCTTTTATCAGAGGTCAGAAATTCCTCCCCACTGAGAAGGACTGGTCAAGAGAATACAAGTCAAATACTGTCTTCTTCCTGCTGGGAAGAGAGGCAAGTAAATAAACTCTCCAGCCTGAATCACTTTTGACAGCCCAATTTCAACACCTCATTTTGATTTGGAATTTGTCTTCTACGCTGTTTAAAAAAGTTTCTGGCCTGCAGCACTGCAGCAGCACTTTGTGTGGGTGCTTTTCACAGCACCACAATGCACGAACTGTCCACTCAGAACTGTGAGCCTAACTAAACAGTGGGGGGCAGCGTAAAAATGCCTTTGGATTCCTTTGGTCCATCAAAATCACAGCATGCCTGACAAATTAACCAGCAATAGAGATACGTTTTCATATCAATCCAGCTGTTCAGTTTGGAAATATCAGAGCATACTCACTTGTGAAGAAACATCTCCCCTCTGTTCTGCCAGCTGACAGGAGCACCTGTGTGCTCTCCAGCTGCTTTCCTTAAAAAAAAAATATCATGGGATCTGGCACAAACCACCATGCACAGCTGTCTAAAGGGCTTCCTGAGGCACCATCCTGGGGAGCCCAGAGCCAGCAGGCAGGGCAGCATCCTGCAGGTCAGAGCCCAGGCTGGGAGGGACTGCAGGAGACGGTCAGGTCCATCCTCCTGGGCACAGAAGGGCCAAACACACCGAGAGTCAGGCAGCTGCTTTACTAAGCAAGGCACGTTTTAGCCCTCGGCTAAACTAAGGCTTAGACTCTGTTGAGGCAAGAGCTGTAGGGGAGGCAGGTGCAGAGCTCTCCTAGCGTGGTGAAGGGATGCCAAGACTGTATCCACACTAGCCGACATCGCTGGACGCTGATGGAGAACTGAAACCCCTTTAGGCAGCCCTCAACACCACCCAGATGTGCATTTTTAACTGCATATCACTGTCACATAAGCTTGGAAAGGTAACAGCTTCAGTGGCACCAAGTAAAGGTGTTTTGTATGAACAAGCTGCAGAAGTGACCAGCAGCAGAATGCTCTGTACTGCTGCAGATCAGAGTGCAGGAGCAGTTCCCTACGCCCAAAATAAAGGGGGTTCAGTGCCTGTAGGCACAGCACAACCTGCACTCAGGAGTGAACATGGGATAATTCAAGTTGCAATATTGTCAAGCAGATGCAGCCCCTCAGAAAGTGAAAAACACCTACATGTTTTTACCATTGTTGAGTAAACTCTCAATTTAGACTTGAATTTGTTCTGGCTTTAAAAAAGACAATAAGTTTAGTTTTCAAAATTTCCTATTTAGAGAAACTAAATTTACCCTTCTGTGCAGAAGGCTTTCTTGGTGACGAGGTTTCTTTCCCCGTCTGTATGTGAGGGAACACAAGTGATCAGATCTGCTCTGTTTTAGGGATGGCTTCTACGTACATTATGGCAACTCTAAATTTGCTTTTAGTATAAACAGGACTCGTTGCAGTTTGTTGCTATCTGAAAGGTCAGATAATCTAACCAAAAGGAACATAATCCCAGTTTGGGGACACATAAATCCTGAAAGAATCAAGTATTTTTCCTAACCACAAGGTTTGTCATTTCAATTTATGCATCAAATACAACTCTTAAATTCACAATGAAAGAACACTGAATAAGATGTTAATGCAAATTATCGAAAATAGCACACGTCAAACACAGCCTGTGTGATAAGGCTCTTTCTAAAGCACTAACAGAAGTTAAAAACTGGCAAAGGGAGTTTTGAAGCTCCCAAATACACAAATAAGGCACAATGATGCCATATGGAGGCAATACTACAGAACTGGATAAACTGGCTAGCATGGGACTGCTCACAGTCTGAATGAGGAATGAATTCTGCTTGATTCACTGGAGTAGTCAAGAGTAATAATTCTATCTGCTACTCCTCTTCTTTTGCAAACTTTAGTTTGTATATCTAGGAGAAAGGAAGCTGAGAATTCCCCTGCCATTTTACCAGAAACAAGATAATCATTATTTGATATTCCTTGGAAATGGAAGTTTATGTTGCTTGAGCCAAAAAAGACAAAATTATCACTGTTGGCAGGAGTATCTCAATTTCCTCATGATATAAATGTCTTCCTAGAGAAAGAACAGAATGAACTCACTATTTCAGGACACAGTGAAATGTGCAAACTAGACACATCACCCAATGATCAGTGGACGAGAATAGCTTTAACATAAACATTGTTTGTAAGCGAATTCAATACTACTTATCCTTTTTTAAATTATACCACTGGAAGTTTTCAGAGACAATCCTGCTTTTTTGGCTTCTGTTTCTCAGTGGCTGGAGAATACACGGAGTGTGGGATGGTTTGTCTTGTCAAATATTCTTAAGAAGTTCATGCACTTAGAGGCTTCTGCTAGGAAATACAATGTTTGCTGTTGGTTTGTTTCTTCCTTCTCCTTCTGATAAGAGAAGAGGACATTCTGGAGATCGAAAGCAAGGGGATGAAATGAACCATGTGGCATCAGCTCATGAATTCCTATCTGTCCATCTGGAATGTCATGCTCTTATCAACACAAATTAACAATTACACTTAAGATACATGTATTTCTCACTCAAGCTGCAAAAGGATTTCAAAAACCACTAACTTTGGAGAAGAAAAACATCTGTAAATGCATGAGGAGAAAAAGCAACAAACCTTGTTGAACTGCTGAAAAGCAGGAAATGCAATATAGCTCTGAGTTTCACGGAAGATAAAAATGGCAGCATGCCATTGTCTGGGACAGATTTTCAACTTAATTTTCATCTTAGAGTCACAGATCCATATAGTCATTAAGGTTGGAAAAGCCTCCTGAGACCGTCCAGTTCAACTGTTAACCCGGCACCACCGTGTTCACCACTAAAGCCACTACCCCCAGGTGCCACATCCACACAGCTTTTGGACACTTCCAGGGATGGTGACTCCACCACAGCTCTGGACAGCCTGTTCCAGTGAAGAAATATTTCCTAATACCAAAGCTAAACCTTCTCTGGCAGGCTGGTCAGGCAGGTCCTGCCTTTCACAAGCCCACACTAGCTGGGCCTGATCTCCTGCTTGTCCTCATGTACTCCATGACCTTCCCCAGCACCGAGGTCAGTCTGACTCGCCTGTAGTTCCCCAGATCCTCTTTCTGACCCTTCTTTAGGTGAGCATCACATTTGCTCACCTCCAGTGACCTGGGACCTGCCCAGTTAGGCAGGACTGCTGGTCTGTGATGGAGAGTGACTCAGTGAACACTCCTGTCTTTTACAGCAGTGGCCAGATGAAATTCTACCTGCATAACCTCATGACATCCTTGCAGTCCTCTTGAGCTGCCTGCCCCTTCTTCAAGGGTTATAAACTCCATTTCTCCATCTCCTGATTATTGATCTAGAGATCACATGCACACACTGTATCTATCTCTATATATACATATGAAAAGTTGTTAGGATTCTGATAATAAATCATAATAAAGCCACAATTATAATACTCCAAAGATAGATGTTTATTGAGTTGCTGAAAAATACAGGTATTCCAGTAAGTCTATCACATTTAAATGTTAACTAAAAAAACCTACAGAAGTTCCAGATACAGTCTAGTTGTTCTACTTCCCCACTATAATGAAATTTATGTTAAGATGATGCAAAATCAAACCTTTAACAAACACCTATGAGTTTCAGAAAAGTTCACATGTTCTTCTTATTTCTCTTATATTGCCCTCACTAGTGACTACGAGCTATTGTGCTGAAGTTATGCACTGGTCAGCTCTGAAGGCAATGTGTTATAGCTGTGAAAACTGGGTATTTGAAGCATAATTTCCTCTTTGGCTATATGATCACAATATTATTAGTATGAGATTTCCATTATTAATGAGGCCTAACTAATTAAAACCTTCAATAACTACATGCACATTTTTCAAACAGATTTAATCTGCTAACCTCATTGCCACATTAAACTTCAAACATTTGAAAAAATATTCTTGGAAGGGTTCCAACAGCCATTTGAGTGATATTTGTAGCCACCCAGAGGAACTGATGCATTTGAACACAGAATCAGAAACAGGAACAGTCAATTTTTACTTTCCCCCCCCCCCAACTCTCATAGATTCCACAAATTAAGAGTATCAGAACAGCAACACTTGCCTGGAGCACTGTAGTTACACCCACCACTGGTGTGGACAGATCTCAATCAGAAAGTGAAAAGGCTACAATGGACCTTGGCCAATGCAAACCTGCAGCTACAGAGAGCAAGATGTACAACTGCTCTGTAATCAGGACCTGAGCAGAGATGCAGATTTCAAGTTTGAACAGAAGACTTCTATTCGCAGTAGTTCCCCATCTTTGATTTAGGAAATAGAAGCCCAATAAGCTCAGTGTGACACGTGTGCTGCAGTCAGCAAGACCTACACAGACCTAGGAACTACTCCTGAAGAATCACTGGGTGGTGGAAGCACTGCAATAAATTAACTAAAGTGTTATTTGGTGTCTTTAGCTCACAAATGCTGCTGGAACCACTGTAGCCTGCCTGCTACAAGCACCTTGACCAAAGCAGGTCTCGTGAATTGTCCACATTTTGTTCATAGCTGGAGCCTGCCATTCACAAAACTTCTAACACCTCATGACTCAGTGAAAAAAGTCCATGTCTAAGACATCCTATCCACAGCTGATAATCAAAATATAAAGGAACATACGAGGCTGTTGCACACTGATCAAATGTACCGAGCTCAAATTAATAATAAAATTACACTGCAAAGATTAATGACTTATTTTTCTCTCACTTGGGAATCACACGAGGGTTTTTTGCTTACACCACGTTGTTCAAGAGTGACCCTCCCCATGAGAATTGCCAAGGACAGACAGGAATCTCATGGTTCGTGGAGTTCAGCCTGGAACAGAGGCTTCTGAACATGGTATCATTCCCTTTGAACATCTAAGAAGTCTTTTCATAAGAGGAATGTTTTCTTTAGAGCTGAAAACTGAAGCCTCACAGAACACTTCAACTATAACCCTCTTTTGGTAACACCAAAAGAAGTTACAACTGTTGAGATGCCTTTGCCAAGGAATGGTGTTTACTCTCTTTGTAATGACGTTCCTCAATTTCTGCTTTACAGTCTCCAAATGTGCTTCATCAGAAAACAAGGAGCAGCTGGGTGCCCACAGGTGCACAACAAGGTCTCACAGGGGAAAAACATATCTCAAAAAAAGAGGTTCAAGCCTAAAAATAAAATTGACCACATCTTTAAATAATCAAATAATCGCCATATAAAATTATCTTTTAACCTACCTGTGAAAAACCCAGCTTAACTCCCTGGCAGTTCTGATTCCCTAATGCTGGATCCTGTAACTAATGACTGCAAACCACACAAGAGATTACCTGTGCTATTGCCAGGTCCGGTCCAGGGAACAGAAGGGAAGCAGATCACCTCTGTGGGGGGGACTTTCCATACTGGATTAAGTTTATCATTAGCAAGATTCAAAAAAATATGTTACTCCAAATACACAGGCCAGAAGACATTGGGGGGTCTTCATGTTGTGTGAGAGAGGAAAGTGTGTAAATGCATGAAGACTTGGCTACAAGGGAAAGCATCTTGACCTTCACATTTCTCACCACTGTATTTCCTCTTGGTCAAACCCCAAGTACCAACACACTGTGATGTGTCCTCCTTCCCTGACACAGCAGTCAGCATTTCTTTAGCTTGTCAAAGAACATATTTCCTGGTATGTAACGAGGCAGGTCACTTATCTATAGAAATGACAACACAGACATTTGAGAGAACATACAACAAATTCTCATTGTTTACTACAAATATATAAAAACTGAAGTGAAATCAAATTGAATAACTTGACTACATGAAAGTTATGAAACAGTTTGTACTTTATACACAGCGTATGTACACTGGTTTTGGAAATGTGGGTTTTATCCATGCAAATACAAAATACTATTTACAAAAAAAGTAACAGTAAGAACGTTTTTCAAAAGAAACACGTATGTTGGAAGCTCCAGCAATAATGGAAATCCTGAAAAAAAAGCTTAATACAGTATAGTACAAGTAGACAATCTTCAAAAGTGTGGGAGACGCACTTTACAAGAACATGAAATGCAAAACAAATTGAAATGCACTATCAAAAATTTTCCACGTATATACACAATTTGAGCATCTATCTTTAAATGATCACTCTCCAGCTGTGCCTCAGAACTACTTCTGCCATGTCCTGCATACATTTACATATTGACCATTTGGTTACATTGCATTTTCTGAGTTTTAGAACCACGAGTTACAAAGTAAAATAATTGAATACCAACTGAATGGCAATTGTAAAAATCAATCACATTTTCCTTGTTCTAGACATTACATAATAGTAAAAAGTATTAACATTATTCCCAATGTATTCCACCAACCCACCCTTTTGCAACACACCTGTGTATGCCCTTCCTGGGAATGCCAGCCTGGCATTACTGCTGGTGCCAGAGCCAGGAATTGCCATGGCTGCAGCAGTGCTTCATGTAACACATCCTCAGGAACACACCTGGATCAACATCTGCATGTGAAGAGCACAATCCTGCACGTGCTCCAGAATGCATATTAATATTACTGCAAGTTCCCATGGCAAGTATGGCACGACCAAACCCTACACAAAGAGAGCAATTCTGGAAATATTTCACTGGTTCACTCATTTGAAAATAAAGAAAGCAAAAAGGTATTCTTGTGGCATTTCTCAATATTCTCTATTTTACCATCTTCATAAAATTATGAGGGGGGAAAAAAGTTATGTTTGCCTTATTTCACACAAATAATGAAATCCTCATTAGTGCCAAGAATTCCCTTGAAATACCTGACCACATTGTAGCTGAGTTGCAAAACTATTGAGGGAAGTTCTGGTCTCATTGAAGTCTTACAATCACAGACTTGTTTAGGTTGGTAAAGGCCTTCGAAGTGATCAAGTTCAACTGCAAACTTAACACTGCCAAAATGAAAAGCTACCCAAAACAATTAAATTTGCTTTCAGTCTGAGCTATCCTTCTCCTTTAGAATTTGCTAAGACACTAATCATGGAAAAACTTTTTGGTTTTTGCTTGTTTGAAGATTAGGGTTCTAAAATGTGTATGTAAAAAACACACTGAAAAATCGTCTTTGAAGACGTAGTCAGCTATAAAACATTTGAACTAAAAATGACTGTGTTGTTTTATGATAACCTGTATTCCTCCCACAGAAATTAATCAGGTAGTTTACAGCAATTCTGCCTCCCTCTGCCTCTCATGTTAAAAAAAAAAAGAGTCCTCACCTACAATTTTACTACGGTAACACACCTTCCCATTGTATGAAAGCTGTGCTTCATTGAATTTTTCCTATCACCTAAATACTGTATTTGGCATATCAGACAACTTGTATTAAATAAAATAAATCAGTGTAACATTTTACAGATTCCTTTGACTTACCAGACATCACTATTTTGAGTCAAGAATTTGACACTAAAGTTTGCTACTGTCACACAAGTTTAAGCCATGTTTGCTGTGGCCTCCAGCTCAGGTGTTCCACAAATGAAAAAAGTGAAGATCTTGACTGAGGTCAAGGCTAAAACTTACCTTGACCTCAGTAAGGCTAGGATTTAAAAAATAAATTCTCACGACTCATGTCATAATTTATTTACGTTATTGTTTCAAATGAATTATTCTGTCTTTGATGGTGATAGTTCTTGGTTAGATTTTGGAAGGCTTCCAGACAGAGGGCTATAGATGGTTTCCTGCATCCCCAGCAGGGCCCCAGCCCCAACACCGGAGCAGCAGTGCTACAGAATTGATGTGAAACACTTCTGAGATTCTGCGTGGGAAGTCACCACACTTCACAACAATTATTTTAATGTCACTGCTTTAAGATCTCACCATAACTGGGACATTATTGCTTAAATAAAAGACCATTCATATGTGACATACTGCATCCAATGACATAAACCACAGAAAAAAATACACCAGGCCAGAGGCCCTGTCACTATGTTGATTCTAATTTACAGTTCATACCAGATTATTGCAGTAGCTATGAAGAGCATTCATAATAATGAAAGCACCCTAGCTAACTCTTAAGTTTATTAGAAAAAGGTAATGCAGCTTCCTAAAGCTTTAGGAATCATGATTCTCCTTCCCCATAAACAAGGGATGGCAAAGCAAGACTCTCTGGCAAGTTTGTGGGGAAGAACTTCAGAGTATTAAAAAAAATGTTATTTTAGTAGTTTTCAGAGATACAGTTTAAGACATAAGTTTCATATCCAGTTTTCAAGTTACTAAGGAGAGATTTAAAAAACCCAAGTGGTAAGCTGCTGGCATGCTACATCAAGAAAATTCTTAATGTTTACACTGTGATGTAACTCTATAAAATTAATTCAGAAAGGAAAAAAGCTACTTCAGGATCAGAAAACTTATTTAAGTATGACAATGAAATAGTAGTGGAGATCAGTTAAAGACAGATTAATGAAAGTGACAATTTCTAGTTAGCAGTTCTATGGCTAACACTGAACTAGAACTTTGCTCTGGTATGAGCAACAACAATGAAATGAAAGACAAGAATTATTCTTTTTGAATGGCTGGTTCTTCAAATGTAGCAGGCAAGCATTTTGCTTAGTGAATTACATTACTTTTTAATTTTATTTTTTGCATGACTTTTTAGATACCGCCTTTAACCAAATTAGAGATTAAAGCTGTTAAAATGAGTCTTAAGGAATGATTTAAAAACCAATTAGAGAGATTTGAAATACCATATTTCAAAGGTCAAAGCAAGCCAGTTTCCTTAAACACGTTTATCTAACCTAAGATTTATATCTAGGACTTTGCAAATTAAGTTATACACCAGCCTCTCCAGAAGCTGTATTTTAAGAAAATCCTGTATAAACAACAGTGGTTTTTAACTATTACACATACAGCAGTTTGTTTCAATGGATTTAAAAGTAAGTTAATCGGGATTTCTTTTTACACTTGTCATCAGAAAAAAGGTTCTTTTTCCTATTAAAGTCAGCTATTGACTTTAAGGACTACAGCAGAAGGAGTACACAATACTCCTCCATCATTCTTTTCTGACTTATATTACACAGGGTCTTGATCAATTGGAAAGAACAGAATGAAATCCTGTTACAGCTTGGCAAATACATCCCTCAATCGAAAACAGCTTAGCCTGAAATAGAAAATCTGTGACAGTCTAAACATTGTTTTAATTGAGCTACCTATTCACGAAGAACAAACTAATACGAACAGATTTCTTACTAAAATCATGAAATTATTGGCAATTTTTTTAGAGGAACTCAACTGTGTATGGTTTCAGAATGTTCTCCAAACGCTAAGAATTTGTGCAGAAGCGAACAAATACATCAACTCAGAAGTTTTGAAAAACCACCAGAGTGGGAATTTTCCTTTTTCACATTTATGCAGAAAAATCTGTGTCTCAGCACAGTGACATTCCCACAAACCGAGCAGAGCGCTGTGCCACACTCGTGTAAATCACACAGGAAATCCCGCAAAAACTACGAAGAGAAACACTGATACTTCCCAACTAAATTATGGATACACCTGTTGTAAAAATGTCACGTGAGATCAGGAGCAATATTACACAAAATCCTGAACGTCACAGCATAAACCTGAGATTTTGGCAGTTTTATCAAAATGTCCTAAATTACTCTGTATGAATCACTAGTCCTCGTGTCTTATTCATCATATTTGTTTGTCCCAAACAAAGAAAAGTAGACAACTTTTTTTTTGTCCAACAATACATTAAACCAAAAGTAATTAGGTATTATCAAATTAAATATCATAAATAAAAAGTATTTACAGTATTTTCTAATTATTAGACAACAAATAACCAATTAAATTGTGCAACAAACTTAAAACACCCAACATCAAAAATGTGAAGTATTACTTAAATCTTCACATACTGATTTTACAAAAAAACTATTAAAATATTAAAAAATTTCCATTTTATCTATTTTAAACAAAGAAGTTTCAAAAATGTTTAAGACTATTAAGGATTATCAATTACACAGGCACTTCACATGTAAACAATCTACAGTACAACTGAAAAAAAAATATTTGGCACCAACCTAGAAGACTGGAAAAACTCAATCAAATGTGTCCTTTCCCCATTGTATTCCGCTTTGTGTAATCACCACACACTCAGACTCAATACTGGCAATGTTAGAAGTGCGTAAGTTACAATCAGGAGTGCAAAAAATAAAGAATGCAAATATTAAGCTTTCAGAGAGTGAAAGGGGATTACAAGTGATCAGTTGCTCGCATTTTTACCATCATACCATCGCTACATTTTTGTCTTATCTTTAAATCAAATGATTGGCTCGAGAGATTAAAGTGACAGCGGTGTGCTTTGTAATTCTAAAATAATTCAAACAACATTTTCAATGTAAAAAAAAGAAATCCAGCATTTAACTGTAACACTGAGATGTTAAATGACAGCTTTGAACTTAACGAGAAAGAGAACCCAATGCTACCACAATCTCTTTGTACATCCAATTACAAAAGAAAAAAAGATTAATTATGGTCTTTCAACTGTGAACTGACTCCAAGGTTTTCATATACGGCTCCAAAGTAAGGCTCTCTACAGCATCTGGACAGATGTTAGTTTTTGATGGCTTGGGTGTTCCCATGGAGGAGGCTGAACTGCCTCAGAGCAATCCATATTAACAGAGCAAATGGGACGTTGTCGAGCTTCCAAGAAGTCACGTCACACGGAAGAAAGCTGAGATACTTTCAACGCTGGCAATTCAAGCAGAGCTTGAACTGTGAGGCCAACCTTCACCAGACCCCTTTCCTCCAGAATGTGATGAGGCAAGCAAAGTCTCTCCTGCAAAACAACACAGTGCATTTAGCAAGTTACATCCCTTTGTCACCAAGGCTGTAGCGAACACACTCTCTGAAGTCACACACACATCTCTGAGGCACTTCATAGAAAACATCCTTGGCTTTACATTTCCCATGTGGTTCTCTACAGTAACAGAATGAGCAGAAATTGTGTAAAGCATTAAGACTATGACAACATCAGAAGATACATAAAAGACTGTTAGATTCAAAAAGGGAAAGGCCTTCTTTCCATAAGTAGTGCAAGAAAAACAATGGTGGTTGTTGGCTCAGTGGCCTTCTTCCCCCTTCCCTTGTTTTGTAGACTTATTACTGATTTTATCCTTGGGAAAACATGGAAGTGCTGAGAGTCAATAGAGTCAATAATGACCCATTCTCCAAGATTCTTTCACTTTGAAAATTCAGCACAAGCTGGACAATCTTCCCAACTGCCAGCTGGTGTTACAAGTAATGCCAGTGGCAACTCTCAGCATCTCTAACTTCTGAATGGCTCCATACTAGACAGAAGCTGTGGCAGAGCAGCAACCCAGACTTCTAAATCCATGAACTAATTTTCTTGTTGCACTAAAAAGGAATTAGGGGAGTTTCTGGTCTCATAATATGCAGGAAATGATTGACTCTTTGATTTTTTTCCCCTCATACAATGAGGTAAGAGGATGAACTTGGGCAACAGAAGCACAAGGAATGGACTGCAACTACAGGAATTTCTGTTCACAGCTTCAAGCTCCCTGGTCAGTGTTATAATCACTATTGCTACCTGAATAAAGCCACCCAGAGCCCCCAACTTCAGCATTTGCTGACATCATCTGTGGTTATAAATAAGTCAAGAAAGCAATCAGTAATACCTGTGGAACGCCCAATTTTTTACAAGCATCAAGAAAGTTTTCAACGTTTCTTCGGCACTTTGCCATACTGAGTTTAGGCTGCAAAGACAGGATGGTAGATCTCCATCAAACATTTGTGAAGGACTGTGTATTTCTGATGTAAATTCACTTACAGTTGCTAAAACACAGAACACATTCTATGAAGGCTCAGTACATAAAAATAGCTCTTAAACTGAACTTCTGAGCCTAGCTTAATGCTTATTCTAGAAAAAAAATGGAGAATATAGCACATTAATATGCTGAACATGATTCATGATGTTTCAGTCCTGAAATTCAAAAGCTTGTTTTTATGCAAGACGCAAGAGAAGTGAGATGAATGACTTACCACTGCTGGCGATGGGACGTGAATGCTGGCAACAGAACGTGGCCTTATGTGATTGGCTAAATGGCAAAGAACTACCCCATCCATCAACGCTGCTCCAATGTCATCTGGCAAAATTACCTTCAACCTTGATTCAAGATTCTATAAAAAAGGCCATAAGTAAGTTACTTCCAACGTTAGCTAATTTTTAATTTTAAACCCAGGGCATTTCAAAGCATTTAGACGTTTAAAAGGAACATTTTAATATGAAAGTGAAGCAAATGGAGTCAATTTACACTTTACTGAGTATAAATATCCTTTTCTCCTTATTAACTTTACACTCCCTTTGTTTGTTTGGGTTTTGCTTGTTTTGCCTTTATTTGTTTTGTTTAAAGACACAACTACATACAGTGAGACAATGAACTCACTATTCCTAACAGGAAAGCACAGAATTTAAGGTCAGAAATATGCTGAATATGCCTTCAGTGTTTAGTGTGCAGAATTTGTGCACTGAAATCACACAAGATTTCATTAGAAGGAGGGAAAAAAAGAGGGGAACACAATTTTGGGAATGGCTAGTACGGATGGCAGTTAAATAGCTGATGTGGCCAAGAATTGTCCACCCTCCTGCTACAAAAGGAATATGGCAAACAATGATTTTTCCCACCCCAGCAAGACTTCACTGCTCAGGAAGAGAATCAAACAAACAGAAACATCCTTCACAGAAGTCACACTGCAAATTAGCACTGCCCTGAAAAGTAAAACTCCTATGATTTAGTTAACTGTTAAGTATCTTGAGAACAGAACTACACAGAAAACCACTTATTGGAAATCTGAAAGGTAGATCCCATTCAGTATTGTGTAACTTGGAGCAACTTTCTACACTCAAAAAGCATTTGGCTATTCAGAAAACTATTATTATTTTTCCTCAAATCTCAGGTCAAACAGTAGCAAACACAAGCAGACTTACCGTCTCCCTAGGAAAATCTAAAGCCTCAGAAGCCCATGAAAATAAATAGTTTTTCATTTCACTTCATTTTTTGGCTTTAAAAAAAAAAAAATTAGTTCCTGGCTGGCATTTTGGTTGTACCCAAATTAGTACCAGTGTAGCCTGCTCCATGAAATTCCTTAGAAAGAAATACCACTGTGCCACAGAGCAAACTAAATGCACTGCACTCATACAGTAAATAATGGTACATACATTGCGAAGCTGTCTTATTTGTTCCCTTTCTTCCCTTAAATGCTCCATCTTCCTCCTCATTGTAAATCCAGGATCCACTGCACCATAGTCCTGGCGTGAGGCACGGTTGAAAGCTAAGAAACATTAGGGAAGTTAGTTATCAGAATTCAGACTCAAAACATTCAATTACTACAAATCTATAACCAAGGGTAAACACTGCAGAACTTCTAAGAACAAATATATTTAAGCATCCTGATATAAAAGATGTTGCCTATGAAACATCTAATAAAATGCAGAGATCATCTGAAAGTCTGCTTTAGACAATACAACTTGCTATGAGGGTATGGCAGAATCTTGGAAGAGTCAGGGTACAATAAAGCACAAAGTCATAAAGCTACAGCCAGCGTACTGCTTAAGGCATCCTTTCATAGGACAAAATACAAAATATTCTACTTTTGAAACCTTCCTGCCTCAGCCATCAGATGTCAAGAACAATTGTATGCTGTTTCCCTGTCCTTTGACAGTGACTAAAATATGCAGAAAATAAAGCAGTGGGAGGCGAAAAAAATATCACTGTGCAACTTGAGGAACTCCCAGTTATTCATGTGCCAAAGCAGCTGTCTGTGCCTTTCCCAGCACTACGCAGTGATGAGCACACTGGCTGAATTGCTGTACTGGGACATCTGCTATCCCTGCTGTCTACTGCAGTCTGGGAAGTAAACTATTCTAACACACTCTGTGAGAGAACAACAGCTTACCTGATCTTGGTTTGAGACCAAATGGACCATGAGTGTTACTATCTGTCCTTTCATAATCCTGTTAAAAGAGATAAAGTCAATTTTCTTCCAGTCATTAAAAGAATTAACTTTTGTCCCCATCAAGATACTGTTTAAATTATTCTTGTCTAAGCAGAGCCCTTCTGCTTAGCTGTAAAATCTTTTGGAGGGGACAGTATAAAACAAACATAAGTAACATCACTACATGCAGATCAAATTATCATAATGAGGAAGAAAAGCAGCACCAGATTACCTAAAATCTACTACAAATTATTTCAAACTACTGCAAACCATCCCGTGAACAGAGTTCTAAGCCAGCTGTAAGCAGATGCCAATACTCTCCCAATGCTTAGCACCAAAGTATTTCTCAAGAAATATCTACTTCCAACTATGAAGATCAGGATTTTCTCATTTCAGCAGCTAAAAAGAGAGATGCACTCAATATTTTGGTATGTACACGAGATATCCTTATTTCAACTCATTTCACTGTATTTGGAGATGTTCTAATTCTGCTCCCTCGGGCTCCTTATTGACATGAGGGGGAAATGTGAACAATACTTGCTTTATCTGGAGCTCAGCCTGCAGTGCTGTCACAGTGAGACTCCACGGACAGCAAGCCATGAGTGAAGGTGTAGAGCTGCACCACAAAGGTGACACCCAGAATCATAAGGGATGGAACTCCTTCAGAAGTGTCAGTACCTTTGTTCCCAGTGATATATAAAGTATTAAACCACAAGTTTTACTTTAAATCTTCTCGATGACTAGTGCATAGGGAACACCTACAAAACATGGCAAATTTGACGTGTTTCATTAGCTCTTTTCCTTGGGAAAGATCTTGGAGACAAAGCAAAGCACCTTTCCTCACACCAAAAATAACCCCAGGAGAGATCAGAGAGTTGCAAAGGTAAAACAGGTTGCAATAGCTGCCTCTAGTTTCTATGTATTTTTAAAATTTTTATTATGATGAAATACTTCTAACTGTAGTTTCAAGGGAACTAACAGTTTTATATCTGCGTGAAGAACTTGGTGACAGCAATGCACACAAAGACATGTTTGCTGAATGAAAAACAAAACCACAAACTTGTACCTCAGACGACACAGGAGACTGTGGGGACACATTAGTATTATCACTGTCTTGCTAAAAAAAAAATCAAAAAGATGAAATTATAAAAATGAAAACGATGATTTAACAAGAAATATGAAATTATGAAATACACAAGACATGTAACACTTGTCCAGTATGTTTCAAACTGGCAGCAACTACTTTTTAAAACATGTAAGCCAAGGAAACACTGTTTGCATCAAATATTATTTCTACATTACCTCTGCTTCGTAAGTGAACTAACTTTGCTACTACCGAAGCAGGCGAATGTCCTACTGCTCCCCAGTAGGCAATCTTGATGGGTTTTTTCAAATAGAGGAGTATAATACTTATTTCTGCTACAGCTTTGGAATGCAAAGTTAATTTGTGCAAAAAAGACAAGTGAATAAATTTTTTCTGAAATATTTCACATAATTACTACATCTCACCTCATCATTTTCATTTCCACTTGAACTCTTTCTGGAAGACTTATACTGCAAAACACACACAATTATTACTTTAAAATGGAAGTATGGTTTTCATTTGAACTAAATGGCTTGGTATCACTCAGATGTTACTTATTAGTGATGAAGCTGCTGAGAAAAAAAAGCCATGTTACAGAACCAAAGGAGCAAAAAAGAAACAAACCAGAAAAGGAACATAAACTTCCTAGGCTAGACAAGATCTTCATTATGTTGAAGAGATAAGAGGATTTTAAAAGTAAATATTTTTATCATGTGAACTCTGCAAATGACATTTGATCCAAGGGAAAAGATCTTAAGTGCTAACGTCAAGTATTATTTCTTAGAAAAAATTATGCAATCTATGAAAGTTACTTTCATAATATGTTCTGTTATGTGACTTTAAGAGTGCTTGCACTTTGAGATTGATGTGACAGTGTGAAAAATTAAAAAAAAATTAAGATTGCCTTTACAAATTCAAAGTCTCTTCACATCCTTTCATCTATTTAAGACAATGCTTTTCCCACAGGTCTGTCTGATTTATTGTGCATTGCCTTCATCACTGTCCCACATCCCTGATAACGTGAAAAGTGTAGGAAATGAAGGAGTGATTGAAGGAATCATCAAGTGAATTTCATCATCTGCAGAGCAAGTGCATTAAAAAAAAATAGAAAAAACCCCCACGCAGATAGAATTAAGAAGATGATCACAACAAAACTCAAGTGTGTTGAATGTATATGGCCAGCCCACCCATCTTCACAGTGTAATGTGTAACACAGGCTAAATTAAGAGACTAACTTTGGCACTGGAAGGAGGGTTCTCCTTGAAAGATCTGATTTTTAGGGGTACATACAGAATTTATGTAGAAGAATTGCTTAAAGTAAAACCTGACTCAAGTATATTCTTTGATCTTAATAAACACGCAAACCTACACAGCTCGGTTAGAATTTGTATTTGTTATGCACAGAAGAGGCTTGTCATTGTCAAAAGTTATTACTGAGCACTGTTGCACTGTAAAATTGAACAGCTGAATTTTTAACAGCTTTTGGACCACATGTTGAATGACACTGACAGCAAGGATGGCCTGCACCTCTTGAAAACAAACTGCCTTTGTTCAGTATCCTACTGCCTTTAATTTTCTACACAAATTGAGCAAGTCTTTCCAAGAGTAATTGAATAAAGTTGTTGGGTTTTGGGATTCTTTTGTTGTTTTGAGTTTTTTGGTGACTGGGGAGTTGGTTTGCTCTGAGGGGTTTTGGTCAGGATTTGTGTATTTATTATTTTTTCATTGCTGTTCTGTTTTTTTTAACTATGCAGAGAGTACAGGTAGTTCTGCAGGCAGAAAAGACATCTGTTGCATCTGCCCATGACTGGATAGTGTTCTTTTCAGGCTGGTTTCCTGTGTGCATTTAGAACAAAGGAATACATTACTTAGGCAGCTGATAAGGCAAAGCCTAATCTTCTGCGCCCTGCAGACCTGTATCCTTTTCCATATACTAACCAGAATTTCAGCCTGGATGGATCCAAACCAGCTACAAACTATTCCATTAAAAAAGGCACTTTGGTTATTAAAGTTTGCCTTCAATGATAGAATTCTTCCCACACATTTAATAAAACAAGGATTTCAGGTTCTGTATTTACTTCAGTGCAGTGCCACAAAAAAAAGGCTTTCTGATTCTCATGGGCATTTCTCATACCCTTCTGCTGCACAGTAAAACTATATAATGTGCATAATGAAAATGCTCTATAAATACATCTAGATGCCAATCCAACTCAGTTTTCCCTGCTCTAGTGACACCCATTGCAGTAATTTGGCACGTACTCTTGAGATATTAATGTCTGGCAGTACAGATATGATTATTCAATCAACTTCTCTGGTGTGAACACATGGACACAATATGAACTGTATGGCAACTGCTTTCTCAGAACAGCAGTGGTACCTACTTTTTCCCAGTTTGCCATGGAAGACAGACTCTGTTTCACTTGCTTATTGCCTTATTTTTGCAAAGGAAACTATGAGTGATACAGTATATTTTGTTACTGGTACAGCCTGTTTAATTCACTTTCGAGGCATGTCTATAGCTGCATGTAATGTGATTTCAGGCATCTGCTTCCTTCACAGTGCTCAAAACTGACTGGCATTTAAAGACATCCTCGTAAGTTATGAGGAATCACTTCTGTATTGGTAGCACAGCTGTTGAACAAGTCAAATCACTGAATTCTGTTTTACTTAGAAATTTCTCTTCCTCTCCTTAAAGGCTGCAGTGCAAAAATAATTTCAGGATGAAAACCCTGGAAAGAGGATACAACTCAATAAACACTCCAGAAAAAAAAAAGGGAAAAAGCTTCTGTAATCACAATGTATCTAAGCTGTATGGCACGCTCTGTTCTCCCAAGAATTTAATTTCTTTGAAGTTCCCTGGCATTTCACAAAGATTGATGGCAAAGACCCAAGAAACTAATTTCATAAGTGACAAATTTAATTTTAACTCAACCTGGCACTGCTCAGAACTCTCCCATTCCTCTACATACCCTAAAATAAATGTTACCTAACGCTGCCAGAACCTCCCCTCTGCTCTGCAGAAAGCAGACACTGGCACCTGGTGACGGAGGGTGCACACTGCAGCAGCAAAGGAACACAGAGAAAATTTCCCTTTTGAAATGCAAACTAATACCATGAGAACCAGAAGACATAAATCATTCTTACAACCATGCTGCAGAAAAAAGGCCTATTAAAAAATAAATATTACTCCAAATAAATGGTTAAGGACCAATGAGAAGATTAGTTTCTGTTGTACTAGAAGACAACTGTGAATTAGTTTTTTTAAAAGGATAAATGAATTCTTTGATTGCTTTTCTTCCTCTAGATTTTCCTGCACTCTCAAATTATCCTAAATACATGCATACATATATGTTAAATAAAAAGATTCAAATAAAAAATTACGTTATGTGCAATTTACAAGCATCGTAACTTTTGACAATTTACCTTTACTTAGTTTTAGGGTTTTTCTATTCTTGTAAAAAAATCTGTCACCCACCCTCACTCCCCCCCGTTACCTTGAAATACTCTTTTCGAATTTGTTTACTTCTCCTTCTTTCTTCGTTCTGCCAGATCACTGGCTGTGTTTCCGGCCAATGCTGCTCATCCACTGAATCCTTCTGGTTTTCCAGTGGCTGTAAAGATCAGAAATATTTTTATGTGAATGATGAATATACCTCTTATGCATTAGCACACACTACTATGAAGTACAACTATTAATTGTTTGCCTCTCTCAACCTAGCTTTAGAACCTGGAAGTGTGCCCAGTGTTCACAGCAACTCCGGTAGACATCACTAATTTCCTTTCAAATTCTAAAATATACTTCATGGAAGAAAAAGATTCTACAAAATAGTGCTTCAGAAAATGACACTTTTCTGCACTGAGACTAATTTTTACAGGTAGGTTAAGAAGCCAGCCAAGGCTGCCAAAAATAAACACGCCTCAAGAGTGGTTAGCCACTAGCATATCTAACTTCTCAATCTGAAAGCTCATTGCACAGCAGGACAGCTACAAGGTAATTTGAGAATTTGCCAGCTGTTCCTATTTAAAACATTATACACCTCAACAAGCCAGAAAAGAAATCTCTCTTTCAAAGTATTGTATTATGCAAATATACTGAGGAGACAACTAAAGTAGGTTGATTATTAAAATAATAATGGAGATGTATGACTATCTACTATATGAAAACTGAAAGCAGACAATCTGAACAGACCATTTCATAAGGTTAAAGCATTTCCAACTATTTCTTATTAGAATACAAAGGTCTTTAAAGCAATTGTAAATAACTGACAGATTAAAATCTACAATAATAAAAAAGTACTGTCCACAGTTTAAGTGGAATTTTATCGTAATATGCAAGCTTCTCAGTGAGGTTAGGAGAATGAAAGGCCCACATCATTCAATCCATTTAGAATTTACATGAAAAAACCCATTATGATGAGGCAACACATTTATATGGAAAGAAATACTAAACTCAGGGAAAACTTATCTCATTAGTTTCAAGACCTTAAAGCTGGTACCATATGCTATTAAAACAAAAGGTCTCCATTACATACAGGTCAAATTATCTTGAGGCTTAAGTTCTTCAAAGGTTTTACATTTTCTACCACAATTAGATACTTCCAATAACTACGTTTATAAGCAACAATATGAATGCATAAAAGTTTTCTGTCATAAAGACAAAACCAAGCAAACAACAACAACAAAGCACTCAAATATAAACCCACCACATTTACATTTGAATATTTACCTGCCAGTTGTATGGGGACACTGGGGAATTGACTTCATTCGTCGAGACACTAAAAAGTAAGATGGGAGGCATTATGAAATGTACTACTTTTAAAGCCAAGTTACTTTAAAATATTAAAAAAAAAGTGAACACTGAAAAGGTACCTTCTTCCCAGCACTACAGTATTTTTTTGCTACCTGTGTAAGGATGCCACAATGTGGCTTAAAAGTATGACCACTTGCCTAGAATCTCAAATCATATTTCACTCTCCTTTAGCATGAATTGACAACAGGCCTTCCACACTACAGCACTTTATTCACATTAAGTTTCTTCTTTAGGATGCTGATCTTTAGACATTTACTAATGCATATTTTTTGTTTCTTTCTCAAAGCAACCAGTGACAAAGTTTCTTCAAAGCTGACAAAAGATCTATTCTTAAATGTTTGGAAGACTCACATGTATCATTTCACTGCTAGCTATACATGATAAAGAAGAAGCTTATACTAATAAAGCAGGGAAAAACATTTTAAAATGGGACAGTGAAACTGCAAAATGTCCAAAAAATAGCCTGGAATACAGACTTCCTTGTTCTCAGGAAAATAAAACGCTTACATTTAAAGCCACTTCAAATTTTTCCTCTAAATCTTTCTTGTGAAACTCACTTCTATCATTTTACCAAGCAACCATTTCATCCCCTTTCTACTTGCTGGCTTAGAAGCTGGGCAGAGTATGGGAAAGCAAATTCCTTGTACTGAATGCAAGGAGGGCATAACACCATGAGCAATTATAATACTCTCGCAAGGAAAAGCAGCCTGGCACTCAGTGTCTGAGTCTGTACTTTCTCCTTCCTTTTGCCTTCTGTTTGACCAAAACCATTAATGCTATTTTTAAAGCTGTTAGGCACTGGAAATTCGTCTGAATTGTATCCAATGGCTTGATAAGCAATTCAGTTGAGAATTGCAGCAACTGCTGCAATAAATAATAGATGTTGCTGTTTATACATATGTATCTATTAACTATAACATGTTGTATAAGTGTGAATATTTGAGAGAGATGAGTCTTTGTAGTCCCTATGTGCCCTATGCAGTGTATGATTTTGGTTTCTATATATCAGTGCAATAAAACAACATCTACTTTATCTCGTGTGCACATCTGAGAATTAAGGGGGTGGTTGGGGGTTTGTTTTGTTTTTTGAGGGTTTTTTGTTTGTTTTGGTGTTAAGTCACAGAACTGTTTGCTTCACTAATGAAACAGGAAAAGGTAAATTTAACCTTTCCTGGATTACCCTATAATAAAAAGGCCTAACAGAGCTGTACACTTGAATAACTGACAGCACCTTAAAGAGAAGAAACTCTGTTAAGCAAGCAAGGACTGCAAAGTTGCAAACAACAGCTGCAGCATGATTCACATAACCACAGGACACGTGTGCAACCAGCTCCTCAGAACCACAGGTACCAATGAGAGAGAAGGAAGCCAACAAGGGAAGTATCACACTGCAGGATCTACTCTGTGCAAGATGCTTCCCTGAGGTGGAACTCATCTGCAGAGAGCTGTTCCCATCCCAGTGCTCTCCAGCAACACCAGCAGCAGATACACCTTTTTCTCTCCAAGTTTCACAGCCAAACCTGGGTCTGGACACCAGCAGACACAGATTCTTTTGAATGTAAAGATTTTAGAAGACTATGGGGCTTGCAAAAATTACAACAAGCACCTTTTGAATGGGGTTTTCATCAGGAAGCTGCCTGTAAGCTCGCCCTCTTCAGGATAAAAATTAAAATTTGTTACTTCTTGATCAAATTGTTTAAAAGAACTCATCTAGGATTCCTTAGGGAGGAAAACAGGAAGCTGTGATTTCCCAATTTCCTAAAGACAAGGCTTTGGGTATTTTTGGTTATTGATGGCTTGTGGGGGTTTTCTTGTGTTTGAGTATTTTTTATTTCAAATAAAAAGCAGAGCAGTAGAGTTCTGGCCAGCAATGGATTCCCCACTAACATGTACTTCTCAAACAATACAGGTTTTGTGGGCTGAACTCCCAACAACACTTCTCCAAGAACTCTTGAGAGCCCAAAGCGATGGCCAAGGAGGGAAAATTCAGATGCCTAAGCACAGCCCCAGTGCCACGTTGTGCAACACGGGATCTGACACATCTGCACAACACTGTCACCTACGGGAGGAGATCCAACCTTCTGGACTGGGACTGATGTCTACAATGTAATGCCTATCCTCAGGCACCTGAATTGCTGCCATAATCAGCAGCAGCAGCATCAGACCTAGAGATCAGTTTCTGGATGACACCAATTTTCCTAAAAGCCCAAGAGAACAGATTTTCTTTAAGGTGAAAGAAAGAAGCTCAAGAATAGATTATTCTTGTAGCTTCAATTTCATCATGAGTTAAAAACATTATGACAGAAGATGGCAGCAGTGACACAATAAACAAAAATGAAATTAATAGAATATTGACAGCTATACTACACTTAAGCATATAAATACCATTTTTCAGATTCCATTGGCTGCTTTGGCCTGTTTCTTGCGTTTACTGAAATGGAATGATTAAGAAGTCTAGAAAGAAAAAAAGTACATATTTAAAACATTTTTCTTAGAATATGTTGTTTACATTTCATAACATTTCCTGTAAATAAAAAGTTTTCAACATTAAGTGACATCTTAACATAAAACTAAGCTATGTATGTGTGTACACACAGGAAATCCAAGCCTGTTCCTGCTTCCATTTGAATCAACAATATTGTTTCTAGCTCTAGAAGTATTTGGAGTTCTATATTTTAAGGAAGCAAAACTTGATGATAAGTCAGGCCAAAATTAAGGTTCCTCTTATTTGCTTCCCTAAATACAAACTATTTCAACTGATCTCACACCTGTGAGAAGTTATGCTGCCCTCAACACAAAAGGCCCCGTTGCTCACTAAAATTAGAAGACAAAAGATAGTCAAGCTAAAGCAGACCAGAAAGGAGACACAGACTGAGCACAAAAAAGTCAGTCAGTAGGAGCAGAGCAGAAGGTAACTTAGTAAGAAACACTGCAAGTGCAAAGGAAATGCAGGGAAAAAGGAGAGGAGGAAAACGCAGAAACACAGGCTAAAACCTAAAGTCCAACACAGAAGTGAACCAATGGAAATTCCATTTTTCTAAATGGTAAACAGTCCAAAAAGTATAAACTTAGATTCAGAAATGTTTTTTTCATCTGAAACAAACACACACCATATGTGTGTGTGCACAGGAAGATGATAAGAGCTATTATGGATGTTTTAAGTGTTAAAAATAACAAAACCTCAGTAACACTTAAAGCTAAATGTGGAGAAGTAACTTCAATGAAAAATTCTGAATTCTTTAAGGTAGTGATAGACACTTCAACACTGAGTTCATGTGCAGAACTGTGATCAAAGTATATTTATGCAGAATTACATAGAGAACTAGAATGTAGTAAGAATCAGAACACAACAATCTATGCAATGGAAGAAAGTAAAACAGTAAGCACCTTTTTATATTTCACTACCATTATATAGGGAGTACAGTCATTAATTGTAAACGACTGATGATTTTTCAATCAAAATTCTTGGATTATCGTGATAACTGAGCTCAGTAATCTCATCTGCAGTTTAAATGTCTCACTGTGTGACCCTCAGTTTCATGAGATTACGAGAAGTTAAGCCTGTAAGCCAACAGTCTGCTATATTCAGTCTGCAGCATCTGCTCCATATATTTTCTCTTCAGAAACTTAGTTTTGAGGGTGCATCCCAGAATTATATTATACTATAGCCTGAGAGAACTGCTACAAAAAGTCATGTTCAGAGCATAAGTTATCAAACCAGCATATAAACACGCTATTTTAAAGTCATTTTTTTTAGACAGAATCCCTATTTATACAGCTTTATGTTGTCAGCTGAAAGCAAGGAGAACTTCAGAGACATGGTAGTGAGCAATCATTAAAATCTAAAAAAAAAGACCTGACTCAGTTTGAGGCAACACTTGCACCAAAACTGACACTAGATTAAATGCAATAATTGTATGTAACACAGGCCATTCTTTTTTTAAACTCATTATATGAAATGTAAGGAATAACTGTTGTAGCAAATTCAAACATACATATACATGAACAGACTTTTCAACTCTGCTGTTTCTAAGCAGCACGTATATAATTAATGACTGAGTTTATTACGCACTGAGCTTATTATAAGCATGTTGATGGAGTATGCCAGGTGCTGATTACCATTTTTAAGATCCAGCCTTAGTAATGGGAGAACTGTTTGGCAATGCTTAGCAAAAGCTGACTTTGAAAACTTCTCGTCTATACAAAGCATTACAGTTCGTGATCTCTCACCCCTGACATTCCACAACCGCTACCTAGCGAGGGCAAGGTTATGTCTAAAATACTTTTCTGAAATAGTATTTCATCCTAAAGAACAAACTGTATTGCAAACTACTTTTGATAACAAACATCTCAGGCTAACTTAGCCAATCCCTTTACTCTGTTTTTGTTTTAGAATTGGCCAAGACTGTTTCTTTTGTCCACATCTGAACTCTGGAAATCTGCGGCTCTACAAACCCTTTATACCTGGATGCACGTCCTGCCGCCCTTGTCCTCTGGAAGAGTTTCTCACTGAATGATGTTCTATAGCTTAGTGGCCTTCGTCTGTGTTCGTATTTCATGTACACCAAAGCCAAAGACGGAAGGAGGAAGCGGGATAGGTTGATGGGAGAGGACAGGGAAGTCATTAGCATAGCAAGCAAAAAGAAAGGAGACTGCATAATATTACAAAAGCACACACTGAACAAACAGAAACATGATTAGTAAGGAATTATTTCACAATGCTTAGCTTTTCTAAGGATTCTCTTTACTGATTGAACATATTTTCCACAAATAAACACAGAAAAATCTTCACTAAATACTAAATATTATTCTTATTGCTGTTTAAAAAAACCTGCATTCAAAATCAGGGCTAATTTTTATATCAGGGTGATTTTGTCCTCCTGTATTTAAAGATACATATGCAAATTTTAAAATATAAATGCTAAACTAAGAAGTAAAACTTAAGAACAAATAAGACTGCAAACATCTGCATGATTCAACACAAAGAACCACTAGCAACATCACTGCGTTAAGACAGAACAGATGGTGAGTAAAATTTAAGTGGCAGTACTTCAGGAGTGGCTTGGTATTTCAAATGATTAGATAACCAGGAATAATTTCATCAAACAAGACCCACATGAAACATAAATAACCATCATAAAAAACCTCATATAAGAAAAACACACTAATTCCCTCCTTAGTAATAAATTAACATGAGAAAATTTAGCATTCTTGGTCTTACTTGCAATACTTCGGTAATAAGAATATAGTAGCATTGAGATTTCATTCTTATTTTTCCCTTCCCTATGTGAACAACCAAATCTTGAATGCAGGGCATAGAGTTCTAAGTAAAGCCTATTTTATCTTTCACACACACACAACTGTTACTATATTTACCCAATATAAAATGCTGATGCATTTTTAAAGCTGCAATTCATAGTATCAGGATCTCAATTTCTCTGAGGGCTTCATGTGGATTTCAACTCTCAAAGAAAAATGGCAGTGCAGAGTCTCACAATTACACAGAAATTAGAAAGAAACAAAAGGAGTATTGAAGTTATATCCATTACTGTGGGATACAACTTTTACCTCCCTTAAAAGAGCTTACTCTCAAAGTACCTCACAGCATTTCCCTGCGTGGTAAAGGAACCACAGAGAACACTGCTCCTGCCCTAACCTGTCCACATCCTATGGAACTCCAGGTATTCCTTCCTGTTCTACATTTTACACAGCTGCTAACTTGTTACAAGATATTTATATGTATCATCAGACAGAATGAAGTACCCCTTAAATTAGCTTGTATTTGAATAAAAATAACAAATCACAAGCAAACTGTATGCAGGTTCTATAATTCATACAAACTAAAAAACTAATTTTAACATGCGACCAATGATCTACTTACATGAGCATTAACCAGCCTACTTAAGTATACTGCTTTGAAGAAAAAAAGTATAAAGAAGTTAACATACATCAGGAAATCAAGAGACTTTCACCTTCATCTCTTCCTCTGCACAGAAGGTTTATCATTGCTTCTTTAGACAGTGATTTTATGAAAAGAAACACAGGACAGGTGTCTTGACAGAGTCTCTCACTTTACCTGTTTAATTGCTGAACAAAACTGGTCTCAATTTAAGGTGTCAAGAGCTACTGGGGAAGGAGAGGTTAAAGAATAAATTAAGAGTAACACAAGTTACATAAACTAACATTGTAATACCTGTGTTTTTGCTCTTGCTGCAGTAACTGAGCTGCTATTTTCCTCAGGTCAGTCACTTCTTTGAGTTCATCATCATCTTCAGCCAACAGCTGTTCTTTCTGACGTCTGAAAAATTAAACATTAGTGACGTGACTTCAGTGAAAAGACACAGAAACGGCTCATTGTTGGACAATAACTCAGCAGTGATTTTCTGTCCAAGAGGAGTACTCTGTATTCAATATAAGATTTCTTTTCTCCACAGGAAGGAGCTTAAAAGAAAACCACTCTCACCCCACCGCTACTAGTAAAACCCATCCAAAAAGATCCAGAAGATTACCTTTTTTCATCTCCCCAGTCCTCATTCTGTTCTATTTTCTGGGATTTCTCAGGATGTTTTCCCCGCTCCTTACACAGAATGAAAAAAACCCAAAAGATCTTAGAATTCAATTAAGGAAAAAAAAAAAAATCAAGCCTGCTGAACAGTGTTTTTGTCAATCTCTGGTACCTTGACATAGGAGAGCAATGTGCCAATCTGTGCATCTCCCTGCTCAGGAAGAGCAACCTCTTCTGCGTTTGGATCGATGTAGTCATACGCCTCCTGGTCTAGTGAGATTTGTGAAGAACAGAAAAGATATTAAACAGTTCTCTTGACCAAATGTTACTCCTAAGAGAGGTAAGTACTTATGAAAAATGTCAGATACAGATAAAACATTGAAATCGAGTCTCCTTAAGCTAGAAGAAATCCTTTCTTTCCTTTCTCTCTAGCCTTGCTATTTATGATTACTACACTGTTTTCTGAAGTGATGAAAATACAATACCAACACGTGATCATAGAATTTTGTGCAGTTTTCCTACACCGGATTTACCTAAGCAAAGTATCTCTGTCACCTAAAATGACAGATGCACAACAGGTATTACCTTTCTGTGGATCGAGTTTGCTTCCCATTACGTGATTGTCATTCCTTAATGTCTGTTCCCTTGTTGATTCTGACACCTGGGAGTGAAGGCTGATTGTATCATCATCAGATGGCTGCAAAGACACTCACATTTAGTACAGAACTGACATGCTAATTATGTTGTTACATGATCTTCTAAGAACTCACCAATTATAGTGCAACTGACCTATCATGAGGGATGGCTCCCGGGACAGAGAAAATAACATCAAGTCAGATAGAGGTTTTTTGTGGGTGGAAGGGGGTTTAAGAGAATCATTGTTTAGGGAGAGCCAGACAACTGTTCATTATGTAATACTGAAAGGCAGTACTTTGTTCAAAGAGGTCCAGTCCTTATGGACTTATGGAAGCTGTACTTAGGTACCTTCTCATCTAAAACCTCCAATTACTTTGGCCCTTGTTAGACTTGGCAGTCTAATGCTTTAAACTCAACTGAACAGATACTCAAAGAATGTTAAATTACCTTACTTGGGTATTTCTCAAATGATACAAAATACAAAGGAAAGTTCTAAAAACCAGAAATTATAAATTCAACAGTGAAAAATACTCACTTCTGTGGTGGACAATCTTTTATCCCCATTATCACTTCCAATGCCAGAGTCTGGTCCATGGTTTTTATTGGGATAGAAGTCCTCCATGCTACAGTAAGAAAAACAACACACAAAAAACCCACACAAGAATGAAAGAAACAGTAGTGTCCCTTTTCTAAAAGAGAACAAACATCCTTTTCAAAATATATTCTGTGTGCTCACCTACAATTGCTGGCACAGAGTTGTTTCAGTACGAAAAACCAACAAAACATCCCTGACTTTTTGACCTCAACTAAATTTAATAAAAACCATCAGTGAAATACTGTGGGGTTTCGGTTACTTTCCCGTAATACATGAGGCAGACTTTCCATCCAACAGACTAAGTATATTCAGGACATTTATTGGAAATTCTCATCTACTGTTCTGACACATCTGCTTAAGAAATAAAACAGCTGAGATTTCCAATAAACAAACTTTGGTCTTTTAAACATCTTTAGCGAGTACAATAAACATTTTTCATAGCAACTCAGATGAGCCAACTAAGTTTTCAGTAACAGAAAACAAATACTAAGACTCTTACAAAAAGAACGATTAAAGTACTGAAATGATAGGCATTACGTGTAATAAAGAGATAGTTTAATAACAAATGCCAAAGTAAAATAAAACAAACCCCCCATTACTCACCTGTCTGTGAGTGGCTGGGAGGGGATTCGTTTACCTAATGATGGAAGATCCAAAGAATCTGGTTTTTTATCTATTCTGAGGCACGCCTGAATGCTGAGGAATTTAAATATATGTACTTTACCCTTTAAACATATCTGTTAGGAAAAAAGTGAACAAATAAAAATCTTAATTACACTGCATGTATTCAGAAAATACACCCCAAAAATACTTTCTACTCTGCATTTGTACCCACAATTTCCCACCAGGAGTTAAAAAACATGACAACTTGACTGGTATAACTTAGAACAGCATCCCCCAAGATCCTAACAAAAATTCCTGTGCTAGAATGCTTTAATACTAACCTGTGCTGGTGGTATCTGCATTGGATTGTTATCCAAAACTATAACTTGTAAGTGACGTAACTTTCTGTAACAGATTGGAATTTCTGTAATTTTATTACAAGAAAAATCCAGCTTTACCAAGGGAAGGTCTCCTAATTCTGCATTCAGAAAAACAAACAAACAAAAAGAATCAGTTAGCTTCTTAACACTTTACCTAATTTACCTATATCAATGGAAACAAGATGAGTGGCTTACCATCTGGCAGCATATGGAGATTGTTTCTTCTTATGTTCAATTCTCTAAGTGACTGCAATTTTCCTATTTGCTGGGGAAGGACCTGAAGTTCATTACAGCTAATATCCTAAGAAAGACATAATTAATGGATCAAGTGAACATCTTAAATGAAATTACACAAAGGAATAATGCTATCAAAACTATTACAAAGCATGCTATTAAAGGAAAAGAAATCCCACCTCCCTTGGTTTTTCCATGAGAAGAGGTACCATAACAGATCTCACTGTCTCTTCACTATTTAGTGATTCATGTTTCAGAAAGTCAATTCAAGAGGTTAAATCAATGAATGATGAAATATTTGGTTTGAGAGTAAATCTGTAGCGTAGGAACCAGGAGTTGCTGGTATAGTTCCTGCGCCAGTTAAAAACTTCTTGTGCTCCTGCTGCCAAGAGACTGTCACTCAGCTCCTGTTCTAACAATTCTTCTTCCTTAGAAAACCTGAACCATACAACTGAAAACACCCAGAGAGCAACAGCAGGCTCACCAACTTCTTGGATAAAAGCACTAGAGGGTGACAAAGCTACATCAAGTGAACACAGACTACAGATATTTCTGACAATGATTTAACATCATTTTATGTAGACCAGAGTGATTAAATAACCACGCTGCTGAAGAATCTTTCCAACCCTTTTTATTTTTAAGTCAACACAACATACTGATTTCTGTTTAACCTTATTTTTTAAATACATTTTACCTGCAATTTCATCTCAAAGCTCAGTAAGATATAGAACTGAATTTACATTTTGTGGTTCTGTATTTTAAAAATACTGATTTGTAATTTTACTGAAAATACACTGTTTATAAGTTTACTTGGTATAAAGATTCACAATTGTACTTACCAATTCCATCAGATCTCTCAACTTTCCAATTTCTTCTGGAATGGAGACCAGCTTGTTATTACTGACAACGAGAACTTTCAGTGGAAGATCAAACAGGTATTTTGGCAACGTCGACAAAAGATTTCGACTTGAGAGAAAGAAAATGGGACAAGCAAGGCTGGATTATAATCCATATAAAAAAAATTCCAACATTCTTGGACTTACACTGCCAGAAATACATAAAATTTTTCTAACAAGGTATTTGTACATTCAAAAGAAGTCATCTGAAAACAAGTTTGTTCAGGTCTGGTATAAAAGCAATTCCTTTCACATATAAATGCAAAAAAACCTAACAGTAATTGCTGTTGATTTAAGTAGAACTAGTTCTATTTTTGACAGAAAATACGTGTAAGTGCTGATACTTGTGTTCACACATTAAGAAAAACTAGAAGCTTTAGTCCTTAGATGTGTATTCAGAGCACTGTTTTTATATTAAGAAAAACTCAACCTTTTTAGATTATGTTCTCCATGACTGCAGTTTATAGGACTGCAAAACCAACAAAAATAAATGTACATCCTTGCAACATTTCAGCTTCAAAGACATACTGCAGTTTTTACACCATATAATGAAAGGAAACAGTATGTTTATATAAACAATGTATTATACTGTTAATTCTAAGTGAACAATACAAATAAGTTTCGGATACAGATATGCATTAAACCTCTTTTTATGTTGTATTTCAGGCAGACATGCCAGGCTTTTTTGGTAGGAGAGCATAAGAATCAAAAATATAACGTGCAAGTGATTTTTTTTGAATAGATTGTAAAAACATGGCAATGAAAATCGTTCTCTGTCTTAAATAGATCTCCTCTGTTTCTTCAGGTTTTGGTTTTTTCAGGAGCTGCTGCTTTACTATGAATTGCATAATACATTTCTTCCACCATGTGAATCCAAAATTAGAATTTAGGACCACGTGGTTTTCCTCTGTAACAAAGCATCTGTAGCAAGCCAGGATTTTAGCCTGTTCTCCAATCCCACAGCCCACACGTTCCTGCACTGTGAAAACAGTCCTGGGACATGAGCACAGAGAAAGACAAAGCAGAGTTTGGCAAAGGATGAGCAGGAGAGTTGACTCTTGAAAGAAATGCAGTGCCCAGCTAGAACCACACACCTTTCCTCTGCCCAGAAATGCATTCAGCACCTCAAGCACCATCAAGAGAGAAATGGGCTGTTGCTGAAGAAAGGCCAAATTTCTTTCAGAAAATACTGCAGTATTATATCATATTAAGCCTCTTTAGAATTACCACAGAGCACATTACTCTTGAATTATCACTGTAAGGAGTGATATTTGCAGATTTTGAGACAGCAGGGTTTGGGGATTTAAATAGCTCTTAACTGAGAAAACTGTTTTGGACTTGATGTAGTCAATATCAAACAAGGAATAGTGTGGAAAACAGGGTCAGGAGGGTTCTTGTAGATTCCCTCTCCTTCCAGAGCTCACATCCATCTTTTGTTCTTATGAGAAGAGCCAACCATATGTTTTCCAAGTTTAAAAAGAGCAATACAGCAGTGGATGTAAATACTGTGCAAAATGAGCAGGGCCTTCTGGCCAGAGTAATCTGCCCCCTTGAGAGGGGCACATTTTCACACCTGTAGTTTCTAAACATTGTCTGTCTGCATAACATCAAAAACAAAGAAAACCTTGCAAACCCAATCACCTGATGAAGCAAAATGCCAACTCTCCAATGAGATAAATGATATAAAGACCAAAAACAACGATCATCACTCACCTAATGTTAAGGTAGGTAAGCATTTGCAGGTTTTTAATAGATTCTGGAATGGATTTGATGCAGTTGTGATACAAATTTAAAGTTTCCAGTGGTGCAAACAGCCAAACATCAGGAGGAATTTCAGTAAATCTGTTCTTTGAAAGATCTAGAAGCAAATGAAAGAAAAAAAATTCTTTTTTAGTCAAAATTTTCCCTGCGGTAAATGGAGATAAAAGTACTCACTGTTATTCTTGTCATGCTCCTAAAAATTAAGGTGTTGCAAGAAGTGTAAAATAATTCAGTTTTACCAGATGCTACTGCATATAATTAATACACAAAAGAGACTTAAGATACTAAAAGATTATTGCTTAATATGCAATTATAACAAAACCCAGAAGACTGACAGGAATTCAAAAATACATTTCCCACTACATAGTTACATTTACAACGACACTGAATATCAACTATGATTGTCCCTCCTCTATCAAGTCTTTGTTCTGTGCAGTGCTGGGATTTCTTCCCCTCCATCTCTAGGCACAACAGTAAGTCAAGGTACAAACCCAGCCAACATAATTTTTGCTGTTTGACAGCTACATTAGAATCTAATGTCAGTGTTCAATATAATTGCAATGCTAAAGCCAACTTCCCCAAAACCCCTTATACATTTATTTCTTTTTAAGAACCACAGTTCTCATCTAAGAAAATATTCTTTATTGCAAGCACAATAACTGGGACTTTCTCCAGCTACATTTATAACTTAGCTAAAAAGAGGATAAAGTTGCAAAACCCAATTACCTATAAAAATGAGGATGCAATTTAGCCTAGCCTAAAAGCAGAAAGAAGAGGTATCTTTGACAATGGAAACATAATACTTGAGCTAGAGTTATTCTGACAATGCGTGACTGCATTATGCAAATCTGCATGCAGAAGTTACAACAAAATAGCACACTACTAAACCACACAGCACCTCTAGCTATAGGAAACCTTGACAAGGACCAGAAAATACAAATGAGATGTGACCCAAGAATCCTGGAAATTATCAGTTAATACCAAAACCTTTATCATCAAAAGTCTATCAAACTACCTTGGAGGAAAGAGATATTTACTGGAGAACAACTGCCTTCTCTTTTGAAACTAACTCTGGTTCCCAACCCAAGACATTTCCAAAGGATGTGGTTTCTCAGAAATGCTGAACAAACTCTTCTAACAGAGAAGCAATACAGATCTCTTTCTATTTCAGGCTTTAGTTCTTAGTTTTCAATGCTCACATGGAATAACTGAGTGTCTGCTTAGCTCCCATCACATTATCACTGGAACAAACATCCAGTTCTGCAAAAGTCTAGAAAGATGTTGGGAAAGTGGCTCAAAGTCACTGCTGGGCTCAAACAGAACTCAACAACCTGGCAAAGCAGCCACGAGCAGCATTTCTCAAGGCCAACACTGGAATCAACAGTGTTTATTTTCTTCAGCAGCAACCTGGAAAATGGGATACAACGTGCCCTCAGGAAGTACAGGGACAACCTCCAAGGCGAAGGAAGCAAAGAGGCAACTCACATGCTGGAGGGACTGGATGCCAGCCAGGGACCTTGACTGGGAGACACCCCATCCAGTTTAATAAAGGCAAAAGCAAAGACCTGTACGTGTGGCAGATTCCTCCTCCCACCAGTGTGAGCTGGAGGACACAAGGGCAGAAGAAAGCTTTGCAGAGAACACCAGGAGATGCTGGGACACAACAGGCTGAATGCAAGTCCTCAGGGTGCTCAGCAGTGGAAAGGCCATCCATAGTGTGCTGCAGGTGACCATCAAAGAAAATGGACTGGCACAATGAAACATCATCTTCTAGTGGCAGTCATCTCAATTTTACTTCTTGAAGTCTAGAATATATGAAAGTTTGTGAGCTAACTGGCTGCCAGTCCATCATTTCCAAGAAACATTCTCAAGCTTAAGTATCACAAAGTCTTCCTATAGATCAGGGCACATTCTGCTGATGCTGAACTCTGCAAACTCTGCCTGCAAGAGGCAGAAAGACAGACCTATGTTGCAGGACTGACATTCTTAATGAAAGGTTTGAAAAATGGGATAAAGTTAACTAAAACTGAACATCCCAACTAAAATGCTTACTAAAAAAATTAGCACACCTTAAGAAAGTTTTCACAATTAGTAAGGTTTATTTTCTGTTTTCCACCACATCAATTTTCAAAATGTTACAGAAAAATTACGGCTTTCACATGAAAGTTTTCTGCAAAACCCTTTTTAGTTTAAATAAATGCTTACTTGTTCTAATATTCAGGAGAGTGGGACAACCGCATGCAGAAAAGATACACAGTTTTATTGCTGGCAAGGTTCTACAACCTCCACCACAAGATAAACAGTCTTTTATATAACCCCATTCTGAAAAAAAAACCAAAACAAACAAAAAACACCCAGCTCTAAACCTCTTGCTAGTTTGGTTTTATCAGGAACTGAAAATGTAGTTGAAGGCTGGTACAAAGACCTAGTCCACAAAACACAAAAGAGAATCCCACCCCTCTGCCACCTATCCCAAGAGCAGCACTGTAGGTTATGTCTCAACTGGAAAACTCATGGGCACCCGAAAATCTTGCTGTATTTGCATCCAGCCACACCTAAACCACATGGCTTGGTAAGACACAGGTTAAAAACAGCTTCACAATTTCTTCTGCAGAAATAAACCCCAGAGCTGGGCCAGACAACAACTACAGGATACACCAACTCTCTGCTCTGGACAACAATGGACCAGGGCTGTTTTACTCGCCAGGCAATGTAAAACCAGTTGCAGTTTGGCCTGACAAAAATCACATCAGCACAGTCTGGCTGAAGGTCTGGCTGTATGCCCTCCTACAAACCCATACAACTTCACAGGAGAAGCAAATACACACCAAGTTCACAATATTTGTGTATTACTGTAGAAACCACTTTGCTGAAAACAATGCCTTTTGTTGCCCCACTATGGGTTAAGGATTACACTTTTCTATTATGAAACCCAGGAGTCCTATTAAAATAGGAAATGACACTCACTATCTGTCAATAATAAAATAAAAAAGGTAAATACAGAGGTGGGAGATTGCACGACTTCTCTTCCAAGCAATTTTTCATTCCATCATTGCAAACCAGTATTAGAACAGCACCAGGGATTCACATTTTTCTAAAGAAAAAGATTCAAATGCCTAGTTTCCCACAACATTCTCATATTGAATATACTTAGAGTTGTTTAAAAACAAGTAATGCTAATTTTATCCAAACTAAAAAATTATTTCCACTCCAAAAATTATTACAAAACAAGCAAAAAGCTTATGAGGTTTTATTGTCTATTATGCTAAATAAAATGTAGATATAAAACTTATGCAATTTAGGTATTTTTCTGGATGACCAAGAAAATATGGTAGGAAAAAAGGAGGAGATTTTTGGAGTAGAGTGTTCCTCTATAAAGACAGCCTTCATCTCAACTGAAATGAAAGCCTGCTGCTGGCTCTTGAGAATGGTTTAGTAAGGGTTAATAGACTGGAGAAGCAAGGAAAGCTGCTAAATGCAGAACCACAGATGATTTAAGATGACAACTCCTCTAGAAGAGAGATTATAGGAATCCTTTGCTTAACCAGTTTAGGCTGGAAAACTCGCAGTGGGAGTGTTATGTGATGACTAAATAGGAGACACTATCCATGCCTGCTCATGGATCTCAGGGTATTTCAATACACTGTCTCTGCAGGAACAATAAAAGGGAGAAGTACACCATTACTAAGGTTAAATTTAAAAGGGGAACTAGAAAAAGATGAATAAGTTGGTTGCAGCTTAGTTTTTTTTGACAGAAAAAGTAAAATCTTTACTGACTGTAAGACAATGATTAAAAGAAAATACATTGGAAGATCAAAAGGAAAAAATTTTAGAAAATCAGTCAGTCTGGAAGGGAAGCTATTAGAAATAAGAAGTTATCTTGTATAAATTTAAGCCATGATCAAAAGGAAAAACAAAAAGCTCAGGCTGTCAGGTTACAGCAGTGTGCAGCAAGGTAGTTAACACCACAGTTGCCTTGATTTTGTAGTTTTCCGTAAGTATTACTGCTTACCATCAGAAGCATGCTGATAGAATAGACTGGCCTTTTAGCTAAGTCAATACAAGCCTTTTTATATTCACACTTTCCAGGCACTACATGTTGAATTTGAAATACAAGGCTTAGCTGGGAAATTTACACTTGAACCTCATCTTGACATTGTAACATTCTTCATGAAAACACGCTGCTGATCCAGGATATTGGTGTTAGGCTTTGTTTGCTCAAAGTGCTCCAAAACGCTATTTAGAAACTAGACTTAAAAAACCCACATCCCTCACCCCACAAAAACCAGAGCTGCTCTCCTAACTTGTCACAAACACACACATTTTCCTAGCCAACTTTTCTAGCAATGCTTTAGCTTAAGCCAACCAAAGTCTAAGCCAAAAAACATCTAAGCACAACTTTAACTATATAATTAGTCCTGCAGAAGTCAATGGATGCATAAAAACAAATGTTCAGACCTCATCCCAAAGATACACTTTTAGCCAACCTAAACATAAATCTGAGATCACCACAGAAAACATGGGTAAAACTTAATAGTCTGTCAGGTGGATGATGACTCTGGAGAAGAAAAAAGTAGTCTCACACTAGAGAAACACCTGCATGTGGTAATTCCAGTTTCTGATGCGATATTTCAGCAGTGAATATCTACACAGTCTAAGAATTATTCTTCAGTGTAATCTTGCTTCCTATCTCCCTTTAATCTTCAAAAAAATCTATGTAAATTCTATACAAGTGCAATATTAAAGTGACAAATTACATTCTAAAAAAAAAAAGAAAATCGTATTTTTCAAAGTCTGCTAATGCTTTAGGCTCCTTCTCCAGTTTGTTGAGAAACTAAGAAAGGCAGGAAGAGATCTGTCTCCCATTACTAACCACAGAAATGGCACTTAGAATGAAGAAATCAATTCCATTGTTCATGTAACAAAGCTTTTTTCAGTCAGAGAATGACATTAACTGAGGCTTCCAGGAGAATCCAGAAAACCCATTTCAGAGAGACTGAAATATCACTGGAGATTCTCAAAACTCAGCTGCACAAAGCCCCAAGCAACCTGCTTTACCTGGACCTGTTCCCACCAGGAGACTGCCCTAGATGATAATGAAGGTCTCTTGCAACCTGTGTAATTACAGGACATAAAACTGTAGCTTGTTTGCATTACAGGAATGTAATCATCACTGCTTGGGTAATTCAGTTATCAGTTCCTGATAAGGAGGGTAAAGAGAAAAAAAAAACCAACAAGATGCATTAAAAAAGCCAAGTGTGAGTCTGTTCACTTCCCATAGGGGTCTTAATTCTGCCACCCAGGAATTCTGATGGCAGCATTAATGAATCAAAACTTCATTTGGAGCTTTCAGATAGAAAATTACAGAAGAAAAGGAAAAAACTAACGAACTCCAGCCCACAAAAATCCACACAAAACAAGTTCCATTCACCTAAAAAACCCCAATGTGGATCCTACGTCCGGTTTACCCCCAAAAAGTGAATGCACTACAGTGTGTTTTAAACTCCTTACTTCTATGCTGTTAGCTGGTCTAGAGGAAGACAAAAAACCAACCAACCAAACAAACCCAATACTAAGCCAGAAACTGAAAGCTGGATTTGGTAGGAAGGAGACTATTCAAGAGATTTCTTCCCCTCTCTGATGATAAGCAAGTCCTTTGCACAAGCTTCCTACCACTTTCCATCACCTCTGAAATGGAACCAGGCTCCTGAAATTACCGACTCATGGCTGGGGATATGGGTTAGTGGTGAATGGGTTGGCAGTTGGACTCGATGACCTCAGAGGTCTTTTCCAACCTTACTGATTCCATGAGTCTTTCCACATTTTCAGGAACCACAGGACAAAGGAACTCTTAGCTTCCCAAGCTCACCTCAAATGGGGTGTCTCTCTAGTATCTCTAGCATTTCTCTCAAACTCTGCACATCTACTTGCAGGTTCACAGTTCAAATCTTAATGCGTGACTAGTGTTGTTAAACATTGAAATATTTTTAAATTTTCCCTTCAAAGGAAAAAAGGACCTGGTTGATTAAATAATAAATAACAAAATTCTTCACATTTACTTATGTTGCAAAATGAAGTATTGAACAATATAAACATGTCCAAATCTAAAATGATTGTGCATATTGATATAAACAACCACCATTTCCACTGCAAAACAGACCAAAAAATTTAGAACTTACTGGCAAAGAACATTCAAGAATTACAGCAACATAATTTTTGCATGGAACTACGTATTTCACATACAAATCAATGTTTGCTCTCCAACATTAAGAGCTATGGTGAAGGATTACACAGAACAAACTGAGCACCCACCAGCTCTTATGCACAGTAAGGAAACTGATATGCCTGCCAAAAACCTCTCGCTCTCAGGAAACTAAACTGACCACAAATTATCACAAGGAAAGCTATGGACATTTAAAGTCTATTCTTAAAAGCTTATGTAGCAATATTTAACTTGATTTTCAGCTGTTGTGCTCTTAAGTCATACAGAAGCATAGCCTGTCTCCCAAGAGCAGAGGTGGCTACAAGCAGCTTTTACTTTTTGTGCAAATCGTTTTTGACAGCAGAGAATAGCTTCTGGGTTTGTGCAAAAATATTACTAAGAGATATCAAAGTGGCATTTGGGTTTTAAATCCAACAACTGAAGAGCTTGGAAATACCTGCTTTATGGTTATCCACATCCTTTAGTTTAACTACAGATGCAGTCTGTGCAGTTAAAATGACAAATGAAGAAACTGTACACACCATGTAATTAAAGCAGCTCATCAAGCACAGAGGGAGGGTTGTACAGGCCACCAGAAACTCTACTTGACAGATTCTGAGCTCTTGACTTTTCAAGCTGAACAGCACTTCTAAAGAAAAAAGTCCTTTTTAAAATTACACTTCTATTATTTTAGAGACTTCAACAACAACAACAACAACAACAACAAAAGCATCCTGTCAGACTGAACCACAGTTGTTTCACATGAGCTACATGTTTCTGTAACTGGAACAGAACAATAGCTGTGTCTCAGACTTTTGCTACCAGGAGAAAGGACTGAGATCCAGCACACTGGCTCTGAAATCAAGGTGGCTTTGAGGAACCCACCATTCCAGCCCACCCTCACTGAACTCATTCTCCCAGGCTACGCTGGACACAACTATGTTGAACAGTCCAAACTGGTGGTTTAGTTCAAGCAACTCCTGTTTTTCATGTAAGTCACCTCCACTCGCCCCACACTGGTTCAGGTATGTGAGGTTTTTCCTGAGATTTGCAACTACAGAAAACTAAACCAGAAGCTCTGATCTAAAGGTTGGAATGACTGGGGGACACACTGGTGCTGACCAATGCCGGCCTTGTCCACAAAATCAGACTTGATACCCTGTGTGCAACAAGCCAAAAACGACTCGCTCCAGAGAGACACTATTTATTTCAGAGTTGCACAAGCCTGGATGCTCAGTGGTATTCCACAAATGGAGCACACCAACTACCAAAACTTTTTACTATTTATACATTTTAGCAAACAAATGAATTAGTGTTCATTTGCTAGAAGTTATGTAAGTCTCTTATTAATTAGCATTCCACCTTCTATTGGTTAATTATTCTCTCACTTCCCATACTAGTCAGTTCATGTGCTCAGTCTTTTCCTTGTGGGTCGGGGGGTTTCCTGGGTCAGTGGTTGTGATCTTCCCCTGCCAGAATTACCTGTTACCCAGTCAGAGCTGGTTCAGCACAGTTGCTGAGTTGGCTTTATTAGTTTCTTCCTTATCTCAGGAGTTCTGCCAAATGTCCTTGTGCTCATAAATTCTGCATTCCTTGTGTCCACTCTCAGTGGACATCATCCTTCTTCCCAAGCTTTGGTAACCTCCCCCTAGCTCCGCCATCACTGAAGTGTGTCAAGACCTAAATCTTACTAAGGCAATTCTACCAACAAGTAATTTGTTTTTCTAAGACCTGGGCATCACTTAGAGCTTGCCTGTTAGCTGCTATCTCCTTTCTTGTTGAGCAGGCTTGAAAGTATACAAAGATCAAACATCAAAGAACATCCTTTCTTAAGTAAATGTTACATATTCCACATTTTGCAACATCAGGATGAAACCAACGGATGAATTCAGGGAATTCTTCACCATGTTACAACATCAGAAAAATCCAGGCATTTCCAACACATGACAGGACACTGGACTATGTTCAGCTATTTTAGCCCAGCATGATTAAAACAGAAAAGGAAGAACGCAGCACCAGGATCACCGCTCGGACTGGCATATGAAGGTGTAAATTCACATATCATGTCAAAAGGATATTACATCATGTCAAGGATTATCTTCCTCTCCACTACTGAAGGTGTCTTGTCTCCACAAATCTTTTGGAGTTTGAAGTGGTAAGCAGAAAATCCCACAGGAAGCTTTTTAGTTTTGGCACTCTAGTATTTAGTCTGGACTATAATCATTAAAATGCCTTACTACTAGAAAGAGTGAAATGCATTTTCCTGACAAGTCAGCGAGACTTAATTAAGCTGGTGTATTGCAGCACAGGGCATCTTCCTCCCACTCTAACTGGCCATTGCTATTGGTTTAATTCTGACAATTTCTTTTCTGGCTTTGAAATTTTTAAATTTTAAATTTCTATTTCATGGAAAGTAATTATCATTTGGCAACGAAGCAAAGTCTGGGTTTGTTAAGGAATACCTAAAGTGTACACCAAATTTCCAAGGAAAGATTCTCATCCTAGACTCTGTTTGCTCAGTAACATACATCCAAAGCCTCTGTCCTGAGGAGTTTACAATCTAAACAGATATGAGGCAGAGACAGAACGCTACAACAACCTACTGTAGCTGGTGTTTACTATATGACTTATCTTTGGTGCAGATAAAATGGCTTGTCACTGGATAAACTAAGCAGAAACATTTTCCAAGTAAGCTAGACTGCTGGAAGACAAAGAGAACTGGAAATGAAGGCAAGTGAACAAAGAGTAAAGCAGAAAAACCCCTGAAGAAAGTGGGTAAACCAACAGTCTGTGAGCACCGAGTGAACAGGGCCTAGCAAGAACTTCAGCATGTTCTCCTGAGACATGGAGGCCTCTGCTGCAGCAACTTCAGCATCTGTTCTTATTTGCTGGTGCCTCCTGCTGATTCTGTCCAACTCATGGCAGCATTTAAGAATGGCTGTAGCCTCTTCTATTAGATTCAAAGTAATTGTATCTCTCACTGCTACATGTAATGACTTGAATCAAACACCTTCATAAACCTTTTAGTTCTAGGTCAGTCTCCAGCAGATCAAGTTCTCGTCCACCACGTCCTGCTTCCACCTACTGAAATGGAGGTAAAGTGGCAAATTGAAGGGGTGTTTGGTATAATACCCAGATGGTCAGGGATTTGCTCATTGTGCAGCTACACCTGCTGCTCAGCAACCCATGAAGAGGTCAGGGATGCAGGGCTCCTTCAAGCCTTACAACTACAAAAACATTTTTTCAGAAATCATACATTGACACCTGGGAGCACATTTGTGATGATCATGTCTGCCAAGCACAAAACTATTCTAGTTCTGTACCAGAGAATAAGACTCTTTTTCTTTCACCTGAAGCACTCAGCCTTCTCTAGATCTGTCAGACCTGGAAGCATATTCTCCTAGCAAGTGGCAAACAATCCCACGTTAGCTGGAAGAATGATGAACATGAGACTGTTGGACAGCCACAGAAAAGCAGAGAACTCAGAAATCTCTTCGCATTGTCACGTACAACTTTTACCACAAAAAAACCCACCAACCAACCAACCAAACAAGATGTATCAAGTATCTTGACAATTTCTGTGGAATTCCAGCCTTTAGCCCTGATGTAGTTACATTTTTGCTATGGACAGATTTCAGCATTAAATGCTAGCCTTGATGGGAAAATGAATATGTACTTTTGTATCAGCTCTGACAAAGCTCCACAAGTCAAACGGGAAGACACATTTCAACAAAAAGAATACCTCAAAAAGCAAAGGCTACTTTATTGCACATAGTTTTGCAACACAGTCTACGATTTAAATACATTTGCCCACTCTGCAAATAATCAGTAACAAAGTAGAAATATATAGTACAAAAAGTTCCTTAGTTAACCAAAGTCAGAAATCTTACAGACAATACATGTTGGATATTCTAAGGTAAAAAAAATAGTCAATGCAATGGCAAATTTAATCCTGATGAATGGAGAATGTGATCTGGAATTTATTGGGAGTTTCAATATTAAGATATAAGTGATTCTTCATAATGCAACCCTTTTAGACAGACAAACTAATAATTAGCTGTTTTAACTTCAACTCACTGAAGCGAGACTTCTCCAAGCTTGCCCATCACACCAAGTATCCTTAACAAGGATACTGGCCTTCAGCAGAAAAGCCTCAAGTACATACAACTCATTTCCTCTTAGCCCAAACACAGGACAGGCTCTGAAAACACTGTGGGGAATTTCCACAATTACTGTTTATAAACTGTGTCACTTCCAGACTTCACATCAGACGTATTTCTGAGCATAAACACTAGCCCCTCCTCCTCAAAAACCACAGAAACTGAGTTTCTCTTCTCATTCAAATCTGAAGGAGTTGCTACGAAGAGCCTTCTTTTGCAATATGTTTGATTTCTAGAATGCAATTAGGTTTAGAATATACATCCCACATGAAGGTTAATTTATTAAACTGAATACTGAGATTTGCTGTTGCTCTAGTTACCTGCCATCATCCATTTAGTCAACATTGGCACCACCAACAAAAATAACTTTATCCAGAAAGGAAAACATACTTGGTTTAGAAGCATATACTGTAAAGGCAGAACGCATTATAAATTAACATTCTTGTGCATTTCCCACTCAATATTAAGCTGGAGGTTTATTTGGTTTAATCTGTAATCACATGAATTACTATATACCTTAGAAGGGCCAGAAATAGGATGCAAAGAAAATGAGAAACAAGCAAGTAATGCTAATAATGGTATCTGTAACAACAAGCAAGTCTTCTTCCATCCCTCAGCAGACACTCCCAGGGACCACAGGGTGGGAACTCTGCCTGCCCTGCCAAGGCTGTTACCGGCCGTGACAGGAGGGCTCACTCTGAAGTGACACTAGAAATACACTGGTGCTACCCTTCAGCTATGAGGAGGAAGCAGGTGGTGAGAAAGGAGAAATTTCAAAGTTAATCTATTTACTCACTCATAATTGCTTGGAAGTTTCCTCAGAATTAAAAACTGGGAATCAAGTCTGTTGTGACAAAGCCATAAACAAGGAAGCCTGATGGCTCCACTGCGTTTACCGGAGCACACATTGTATCTTGAGCGGTCAGTCAAGCACCTTTCATGTTTACTAAATTCACATTTTAACAAGTGCCCAATAAAGAGTGCAAATCACTAAAGGCACAGGCTGACTTAGTTCAGCATGGCAATACAGCACAAGAACCTATCTTTAAAAAAACAACACAGCAAACACACAACTCTTCAGCTAAGCAGACCATGATTACACTGATGTGATAGACTCAATTACTCAACTGCCAGGGGGCCTAATGTGGCTCACACAGAGAGAAGCAAAATTACACACGTTCATAAAATGACTGGAATATTCAAAACACTTCCTGGTACCTCAAGACCTAGGATTTTATTTTTTTCCAGAAGTTCATTAACAGCAGCACAAGATCTGTTGGAACAGCCAGAAGACAAATGCAGGTATATAATAAAAAAGGGATTTCTTGGCCTAACTAAGTGCTGCAAGGACATGTCACAGTTAAAATTAAAAAAAAAAAAAAGGCTAAACAGACAGATATTGTCACTATACTTTCAGTTCACCAATAATTTTTGACACATAATTTAAGATGCAAAAAGTATGTAACAATATTGACAAGCCATTACGTAAGTTAAATGCAAAATAAAATCCCAAGTTATTTTTAATAAATCAACAGCAGTTGTGCTTCAGCACTGCTGTTCATGACTTTACTGATATAAAGGCAGAATATTCCAGGTTTATAGTAACACTGCAGATCCTACTGCATAAAGGTTGGTGATATGGAAAAGAAATTGTTTACATCCGGATGGGTTAGAGGCTGATTTTTAAATGTTTAAGTAGCACAGAACCCAATTTCAGAGTCACTGACTTAGAACAGAAAGTGAAACACTGCAAAGATTTTTGACCGGAGTCCCCCCATTCTACACCTCAGTCTCAACCGAGAGCCTTGTCCATGGGGCTATTTTCACATGAAACAAGGATAACTGCTACAAAAATGCCAGTAGCTACATGACTGTTGCCTTTGATGCAGCTGCTGAACCTCCATCATGATTCAGGCCACACTGACAGCCTGTTAAGGATGTCCAAGATTCACCAGCAGAACACCATTTACCCACTAACCAAAATATTTTACAGATCAAGTTGAAACAGACTACAGATCTTTTGTGTGCAAGTACCTTTTGAAAGACATCTAAAACCTGTATTTCTCAGGATCCATTCATAAGCCAGGGCTACATTACATCAGGATTGGTATGAGATGGCACTTGAACAGGCCCACTTTAACTATTTCAGGAGCTATTTCTGTCCGAGACTGCCCTTCAACATTCTCACACCATCATTCACAATAACAGTGCAATCCTGATGGCACTGATCAGCCTCTACCACATCCTAAAATAGAAAGACAAGATCACTGCAGACAGCTCTTATTCAAATGTTGAGATACAAAACAAAATTATCAAAAAAAATAACAAAATGCAAACCATAATAATTAGAAGTAAAGCAAACAAAAAATACAGATCCCTGATACAACTACTTCAAGATACAGAAAAGCTTTAACAATAGGTTGCCTAGATGTCGACAATGCTTCATCCTCCTTAAGGCTTTAATTACTGAATATTTATAGAGAGCAGTGACCAACTACATCACTAAACACATTTTGATGCTGCTACAAGGAAAACTCCATCTTCTATTATTTCATGGAACCTCTTTTTATTTCAAGGTACCACAGCAGGCAGTCTCCTACTCAAAACAATACACCAGCTATTCATAATCCACGGGCAAAGAAAAGCCCCAAAACAAAACAAAAAACCCCACAGCATTCATTCACCCAAACAACATTTCAGAAAGCCACTATTACTTGTGAACAAAAGGTCCTCGGCCTCTCAGTAATATTTTCTTCTAACACGGTACTCAAAATGATCTATTTTCCAGAATCACCCCAACAGCAAATAAACCCACGAGCACATCAGAGACGAGCCAAAATACGACAGAACCGCCGTGGAAAAGGCAGCTTTGTTTTCTAGGAACTGCAGAGAAAAAGGTCTCCACGTCCACCGCACCTACAAGCCCGGCTAAATCCAGGCCCACACTCACCATCCCCAAGCCTTTACCAACACAGCGAACGCACCAAGCTCCCCGCACACCCCTCGAGATGCGCACACAGCCCTCGCACCCGCACCTGGAACCATTTTGCTGCTGAGCCGAGGACAAGGACCGGCCCAACAGCCCGGGCGATGCGGCGCCGCTGCGAGGGATCGCCCTTGAAGGCGAACCAAGCCCGGCGCGGAGCTCTCAGCGCCCGCAGCGCGAACGAACCGGCTCCGCTCGCCCCGCACACCCTCCCGGGGCTCGCACCGACTGCGAGTCTCCGTCCCCACGGCACGGACACACCGACCCGGGGCACGCCGTGACCGCCCCCCTCCCTCGCACGGACACAGAGCCGGCACCTTCCCCGAGCCCGCAGCACACGGAGCCTCCCCGCTGCCCCCGCACACACCGAGCGCCCCCCGAACACACCGAGCACCGCAGCGCGGGCAGCTCGGACGGGCACGGCCGGCGGTGCGGGGAGCCCTCTGCCCGCACAGCCCTGTCAATTCATGTGCCGACACACACACACACACAGTCCTGTCAATTCATGTGCTCACACACAGCCCTGTGCCTTCATGTGCTCACACACATACACACACACACACAGCCCTGTGCCTTCGTGTACTGACACACACACAGAGCCCT
>VWZF01003104.1:410608-464740 GCA_013396755.1 Sclerurus mexicanus
GGGCAGGGCACAGGCGGTGTGTGCGGGATCCCGGCCCGGGCAGGGCAGGGCAGGGCACAGGCGGTGTGTGCGGGATCCCGGGCAGGGCAGGGCAGGGCAGGGCACAGGCGGTGTGTGCGGGATCCCGGGCAGGGCAGGGCCCGGAGCGGCTCCCCGCGGTGACAGCAGGAGAGGGGCCGTGTCCCCGGGGCGCTGCTATTTATAGCCGCCTGCTCCCGATGCTCGCCATTCCTTTGGCACTGGGAATGTGGGCTGTGCATAAACAGCCGCCCTGCCATGAACTCCCGGGGCCTGAATTCTGTCGCGTGGACGAGAGATCTTGGTGGATTATCGTGCTGGCATCCCTGCTGTGGGAGGAAAGTCCATCAGCACCTTCTGATATTGGGTCAGCTTCCTAAATGAAACCCTGTGTCATTTCTTCCCAGCCATGAGCCATTTGTCAGGCACGGCAGAACATTTTCCACTGCGAACTCAAACTGACCCCTTGGCTGATGCACCCGTATTTTAATGGCTCTGTGAAAAGTTCTGGCAACAGTGGGCCCCTCTTTTCTGAGTTATTTATCTGCCGTGGTGTTGCACACCCTTCTTCTCTTTGCTAATATGTGATGGTCCTTTTGCTTTTGCTCTCCCTTAGTGCTTCCTCTGGTCAGACCACCTGTGGTCCAAATCCATATTCCATCCAGAATACAGTTTACTCAGGGTAGAAGAGAGAATTGGAAGACAAGAGCCCTGGTGAAGAACTTTTTCTGACAGGTGCTTTTTCTGTGCTCTCAGATACACTGGGCCTTTCTTGACTTAGCAGTCACAAAAAACTGCAGGAGGTGCTCTAAAGCCGCCCTGCTAGATCTAATTCTGCCTCCAGGGCATAGGTGTACCATAAATGACCTCTCAGCATCCCTTCCAGCCTTACATAGTACTTCATTACATGGCTCTGTTAACCCCATCATATTTATGGGCACAAAAGGCAGGGGAATAACTCATACCCAAACAAAAAAAGACACTGAAGGTGACAGACCAAGCACCTGAGCATTCAGCCCCTCTTGGCTTGCAGTGAGCTCTTCCTCATGCTTTGGACAGCCCATCCTTGGGTACCTGTGGTCACCTCCCTGCAGAGCACACAGAGATGCTGTTAATAGGCTTTGAATCAGCCTGTGCCCCAAATCACACATGTCCCAAAGGCACACTTAGTGCATTTATCCCAAGAGCATGGCCTGGGCTCTCCCAGCCTGCTCTCTTCCTGGCAGACTTGAGAGAAAAATCACAAAAGCAGTCACACAGCCTATTCTTACATCTGCTCTCATTTCTTTTCCTTGGGCTTTGTATTCATTTGGACACGGGAGTTTCTTGATAGAAAATGACAAGGGACAAGCACTGGAGGTATGATGGCTCATGGTGAGCACCCCTTGAAAGCTAATGGCACTTTTGTGCTTCCACTTCAGTGGTACATTAAGGAACTGGAGTAGCCACTGCCTGGGCCTGTTTTTGGACACTTCATTCCTTGCTAATTTGTTAAAACACTCTGCTCAGAGCTTCACAGATGTGACTTTATTACTTGCTAAATATTTTCTGGAAGGTCTGTGGTTAAAAGAAAAAGTTGTTGGAAAGTAGGAATTAATGAAGAGATGTCCTTTTGATTTTGCCTTTCCTTTTCATCAGAACAGCTTGAATTTAAGAAGATCCCCCTGATTTCAGATCAGTTGATTGAGAACTCTGTCCTGCCCATGGTGGGGATGTACTGGATGGTAGCACATTTTTAAATCATTTGCTGCACTCTAATCTCCAGCCCGCAGAGGCCGAGTAAATTGATCCTATACTTTCTAAGCTAAGCTTAATCTTTTATTGTCCAGCCAGTGTAGCTCACAGAACAGCAAGCTCCATTTTCACTGTGGACAATTGCAAGCCCCAAAAGAGGGAATCCCTGTTGGTAGAAAGTGCAGGTTCTGTGCAATTCTTCTGTGTCATTTCATCCTAGATGACATCATCAAGCGCCACAGGAAAGAGCAGACAGATTCCAGCACCATGGGTGACAGCAGGAGCCAGCAGGTCAAGAACAGGAGCTCAGCCTATGGGTATGGGCGGCCCCGTTACCGCGCCTGGAAGCAGAGGAATTTGCAAGGTAGATGGGCACTGGAGATGGCGGAGCCCTGCTAGGCTGAAAAAATGCATTTTTGTAACAAAATACAGCTCTCAAATCATTCCATCTAATTTTTGTGCACGTATAAGATGTACTTGGGCTCTGATTAGCTTTTCTCTCTGCAACAATGGAATATCAGGACCCTTTCAGGGCATAATTCATCCATTTCTCTCCCTTCCACTCTCTCGTGAATTACTAATTTAAAGTGACTTAATATCTATTTTCTATTCCCCCTGGCTTTGCATATTTTAATTATGCCTCTTCCTAATCCTCATTTTCCCAGAGCAGACTTAAATTACCCAAATTACCCCTTCAGTAACTGTATTTGATAGCTCAGTTATTGGAGCTAAATTGTCACTTTTGCCAAGCATGCTATTTTTATGGTGAGTTTTTGTATAATACTGAGCGATCACACACTTTGTTTTGTTCCTCTAATTTTTACCTACAAAACCAAAGTGATCTACTGCATGAAATGCCATCTCTTATAATTTTTTTTAATTACTGCAAAATCCCTTCCTTGAAGATTTTAGTGAGATTTTGCAGCAAGGTCTTTACAAGCTTGTATTGGAGTGCCAATGGCATATCAGAACAGTGGGATTGCTGGGAGCAATCCTGCTTGTCTCTGATCTTCCTCTCACCCTCATGTTCTTGGACACCACATATTGCCTTACAGAAGATCATTCCAGTTCAAAACAGAATGATAATAATTGCCCTTTGCAAATTGATTTTTCTGTCAAAACACAGGCTTTGATATTCTTCCACACTCAAGTGACTCCTGCATCCAGAATCAAATAAATCAATTTTTTTCCCTATTCCTTAGGTGGGAGAACTTCTGTTCATTTGTAGGGTTATTTCTGCTAGACCTAAGGTTGCATAGGTTTTCACTGAGTCTGAATTCAGCCCTGCCAAGTGCTGAGACCCACTGTGCTGTGAGGTGCTGCTGTCAGTAGCAATCTGAGAAAGCTCAGCATGACTGGGAATTTAGCCCATAATTCTTCAGGAGCACAGTTCACTTTGGTCCCTGCTGAAATACCATCCCTCCTGGGCTGAGATGGGATAACCATTATCAAAATGATGATGAGAGGAGCCCAGCACTCTAATGACAGAGAAGGGAGAAGAGTATTATGCTTATTAAACCAGCAAGCAAAGTGCTTTTATACCTCCTGTAATATGGATTAAACCATCTCCCCTGTGGGGGAAAGATGATTTTTAATGATAAGAAACTTGAATTTCAAATCTCCTTGGAAAAAGAGTCAGTCAGACACAGGGACTTCTCCCCAAACTGGACTTGCTGAACAGAGGTGCCTCTTGGCCAACCCAGGTGTACTCAGCACTAGGCTGTGAGCTTGTACCCAATCATGGGCAGGGTGTGAGGGGGTTCTTCACCAGCTGCTGATGCCGTGGGGTTTTATTCAAATGTTCTTTCGTTATTAAATATCTGCCAGACTTTTTGCAGAGGTGGAGCCTCCCATGTGTCATGCTTCAGGACACACATGGCAGACTGAGGTCCCCAGCTGGTGCACACGGGGATCCCCTCAGAGGCTGATGGCTCTGTCATGACTCATTTGTGTTGGCTGAGGTGTGCTTGAGTGCACTGCTGAGCAAAGGCTCTCTAATAGGAACAGACTGACAGGAGCAGGATTTTCTAGTCAGGGCTGCCTTCTGCACCAGTCCCTCCCATTGCCCTGATGGAATAGCCAGGAAAGGCAGCTGAGCTCAGTTTCTTGCTGCAGAGGATATACCCTCTCCAGGGGGCAGGAGAACTGTATTGCAAGGCTTGATGACCTGCAGGAGAGCAGTCTGGCAAATAGGCAAGAGAGAGGGGCAAGCCCAGAGTGGTGGTTGAAGAGAACAAGGCAGGGCAAAAACAAAGTGGGGGGGACAGAAGCAAGAGGAAAAAATCAAAGGACTGTTAAACACAGCAAGTCCACATCTGGTCAAATAGAAACAGGTTGCCAAAATTCAGTGTTTGTCAAGAGGAACGTTTACACACCTGCACTTCTTCAGTGAGAGGGCATCATCTGCAAAGGAAGTAACTACTGGCTCTACAGAGCTTGTGAACCACATTGCATTTTTGTGTGTTTCCAAGCAGCACCTCTGGCCATAGAGTGCAGAGCACCCCAATGTGCTGTTTGGGAGCAGTTTTCCCTGGGCATGCTCTGGTGCCCTTTTGTTTTAGAGCCTGAGAAGCTCAGATCATCTTTATCCCAGTGTAAGCAGCTCATGTTGGTGCTGGCCAGTGTTACACCCTGGGGCTGGAGCCTTCAGTTACCGCTGTGGTGGTGGCCCCTGACAGCAATGTCACTGCTGCCTCAAAACACTTCATTTCTAATTGCTCCAAGTCAGTATAAATTGCTGGGATGTAGCAATCAGTGGTGTAAAATCAATACACACAGCCAACTGCTCTGTGGTTTGTACCAGTGAGGTTCTGCTATGTGGTCCAGGATTTAAGTGCACTCTTGCTGCCCTCTGCCATGCACAGCTTTGTGTCTGATTTATACACCTCTGAGAAGGGGTACACATCTCACTGGTTTAGTGACTGCTGGGGGGAATGGGCTGAAAACGGAAGGTTTGCAAACCAAGTTCCCTGCCTTGGTACAGAGAAGATCAAAACACAGCATGGCGGTAAATCCTACACATGCACAAACCCCTCGATAAACCGGTGTGAACTGTAGGCCCGTGATTATCTAACCTTGGGCCAAACTTTACAGTGTGGTGTCTCTGCTCATGTGATCCCACTGGTTAGTGAGGTAATGGAAATACATTCCCTCCTTGCATTTGAGCTGCGAGTTTGTGGTTGTTCCAGCTGCCTGACTGTGTCAGCTCACACAGCGACTCAGAAACTTTCTATTTCACTATGACTACAGAAGTTTATCATGTGGAGTAATTAGGCTGGAGAGCACTGTGCCTTGGTCTGATGGAGTGTTTTCCTCTCGCTCAACACTTCAGCACACTTCAGAATCATCAACAGGCTTAGAGGAAAAAGTTAAATGCAAGATGGACAGTGTGTGTATTTGTATCATACCACTATGTAAAACAGCAGCAACAGCAGCAGAAGGTGTCCTCTTCAATATGTGCAGTAAGGATATTGCAAGCTAAAAGAAAATAAATAAATAAATAAATAATGTCGTTCAGTCTTCACTTATCAGGTGCCATAATGTGGACACTCAGAGCTGTTCCAGGCTGCTGTGGGGTTGGCTCCTGGATGCTCGAGTCACTTGTATATCTGTATCAAAAAGCTTTTTCTGTTTCATAGTTAATTTGTAGTAATGTGAGCTCTGACAACAGATTGACAGGCCTCCTGATGTGGGTGTTTCCGCCTTTATGAAGAATCAAAATTGTGGAAAGCTTTTCTCTTCTATATTCTTTTTCATCAAATAATGTGTATGTCAGTACTACATAGAATAAGAATCTTAGTGAGACATTAGAAAGATTAATTACTTAATATTTTTTGGAATAAATTAATGTGATTCTTGCACCACTGTATACATACTCCTGTATTGAATTGAGCTTGTAATCCATTTGCAAAACTGTTATCACAAATCAAATTTTGAAAGACACTGAAATAAGTTGTTGGGTTTTGGGTTTTTTTGTAGGGCCTAACCGTTTTAGAAGAGGGTTTGGACAGCAACAATCCAATCGGAGACAATTCAGGAACACTTTGCCTGGTCGCAAGAGAAGAGCAGCTGCTGCTTTTGATGGAGTGAGCCCTTTAAATCGCCAGACATCGGCTCAGGAGGTAGGGGAATAAGGAAGATGCAGCTTTTCCCAAATGTCATGTAGAAATCTGCTTGATTTTATGATCCTGCATCACCCCAAAGAACAATCTACATAAAAAGGTACAGGCACCATCTTTTATATGCCTGTGCACAGCATTTGTATGCATAGATGAGTACAGACATGCATGCATATGGAATAGCAGTCTTCCAGTTGCTTTTATAAGCTTCTAACTTAGCATAATTTTACTGATAAGTTCCCCTGGGCTTTGTAAAAAAAGATTTTGTAAAAGTTTTTCTTAAAAGATTTAAAAATATTTCCATAAAAGAGAATTCCACAGGATCTCATTGTACTATTATTGTTTAAGATCCGTTATTTGTTCTCCACCCAGAGCATTTTCCAAGTTCCTGAGAAGTCAGAGAAAAGACTGTTGGTGACTTGTCAGGTGACTTTGGTGCAGAGCCATATGTCCCACTAGCAGGTGGGCAATCCCCACTAGAGACAATGATTTCCCTGACAGACAGATAGGCCTCTGTGAGAGGTGATTGTTTTTTTCTGCACTGATTAAAATCCACTCAATTAGGAGGTCATGGGTGCTCAGTAAGCTTTTTGAAAAAAACCAAGTGCTGAACATGATGGCACATTTAGTGATTGTGTCCCAGGGGTATAAATAAGAGAGCCATAATGCAAGCAGGCATGTACCCAGAGTGTGGTTATTCTTGAAAATAAAGACCAAGGTGAGTCAGATATTGAGTGTGGCTGGGTATTTAACAGAAAGTAATAAGCAGTTGCTAGGAGGCATAATTCTACAGTAGCTTCCACTCTGCAGAAATAAACCAAGGGGGAAGAATATGGAAACACACATGAGTGGACAGTAAGAGTGATGGTGGTTGTCCCAGAGAAATAAATGGGCTGGAGCATGGGGCAGTTTGTGTCAGAACTCCAACGGGGCAGTCACTGCTGAGGGTCTTCTGATGTGTTCCATGCTTCAGGGCTTGGTCTGGGCAGTGCACGTGTCCAAACAAGAAAGAGTTGGTGACCAAAAGGAGACCTGAGCAAGGCTATACTACTTGGCTTCTGCAAGATTGGCTCTCCACAGATTGATTTTTTTTTTCAATTTCTGCAGTGTTGGAACAAAACATTCTTCCTGACACTTGTAGTTTTCATGTCCAGGACCTGAGGCACATGCACTGAGTGACTGGTGGCAGCAGTGTGTGCTGAGTCAGGCAGCAGCAGCCAGTGCAGAGGGGACAGTTGGGTGCTGTCACTTGGCCTTGCAACCTGTTTGTGAACTGAGACATTGGTGCTTGTGGCACCTGCTGAGCTCTCACCCATCTTTCAGGGCAACAAGAACAGCAGCGCTTTTGCCAAAATCAGCAATGGGCAGCAGAAGGAACAGCCACAGGCATCGCCAGGCTCCAAGAGATTCAGAGCAGATGCTGCCAGCATCCGCACCCCAGGGAAAAGGTAATATCTTTGGTAAAGCTGTTTTTTTTCTTCCTTTTCAGCAATTCCCTGTGCAGCTCATGGGGTTCTGCCCTTGGTATGTGCCTGCTCTGAGTGGCTGCATCCATGTGCTTGTGCAGCATGAGAAAGTACCCCTGGAAAGCACCTGGAAAGAAAACAGTGAACAAATTTAATAGTTCATAATTAATAATGCAGATATTAAATAGGTCATTTTACTTCAGGAAGTATTTTTATTGAACTTTTCCTTGGCTGCCTTGGGGAATACTTTTGAAAGGTGAAATAGCATTTTCGTAGAGGCAGGAAATACAGATTCCAGTCATAAGGGATAGGCAGACAGAGGAAGTCTGTCCCAGTGAGGGGCTGCAGGAGCAGGCTCTGTGCCCCAGGAGCTGTGAGGAAGGCAGGCTGCTGGGAACAGGGCACTGTCTTGGTGCCTGTCTCATCAGGATCCTTGTGGTCTCTGAACTGGAAAGGAAGCTCCTCGCAATCCTGTCTTGCTCTGCTCTGAGCAGAGTTAAGGACTGAAGGGCATGCAGACATCCCTTCTGATGTAACTTTTTTCTACTATTTTCTTCCATGATTTTTTATTTTTAATGAGCAGAGTTCAGAACACACAGCTGTTGTCTCATTTGAGCAGAAAATTGAGTTCCTCTGAAATCCTTCACTGGCAGAAAAACCTGTTGGGCTGAACTGGGTAACACACAATCTCATTTGCTTCTAATGCTGCTTTTTAAGACCAGCTTGGGTCAGGTATTTTGGCATTAAACTTTGGGAGACACCTGGCATCATCTTCACCTCTGTCCTTTTCTCTTTCCTTTACCAGCAGGCCTTTCCTGCTAAACAGGGGACCAGCGTTCCAGCAGAAGCGGGCGCAGCAGTGGTTCTCCAAAGCTCGCTTCCAGAGGGGGGTCAGTATCCAGACATTTCTTCTGCAGCCTGCTGAGAGTGACAAGCCGTCAGTTTTACCAGCCCAGCTGTATCTTTGCTTCCAAAAGTAACTGGGAGAGAGAGATGGATGACTTGAACAGGGCATATATTGCTAGGAAAGTACTTGCGGGACAGGCGATTTTTAATGCAGATTAGTATTCTGGCAGCTAGAAAGTAAATCCTGTGAGGGTGATAAAAATAACCTTGAGGCTTATAGAGCAGCACCAACAGGGCAAAGTAAAGCCACCTCATACAGGTCACTGTACCAGCAGGAAACCCCAAATTAGCAAGTTTCTCGACAACTTGCCAGGAAAGAACTCTTCAGATACACCAAATGAAATCCTGGAAAAGAAATCATTGTTTCTGAAAGCTGACTATTTAAGCAATTTTTTTTTAAATATGTTTCACAGCAGATGGATCCTCAAGGAGAAGGGAAACCGCCAAAGATGAGAAGGTAATTGGTGAACAAAGGCACAATGCAAACACGACGTGCTCTTTCAGGCTTGAAGCTGGATAAATCTCCCTGTCTCGGCAGGTGGCAAGTGAAACCCAGCCCAGGAGCAATTCTGACGGTTTCTGTGGTTAATCCCCAGGCGGGCCAGAGCAGCTCGTAAGTAAACGAGGTGATTTGTTAGAGTGGGAGACCTACAAAAGCCATTGCAAATCCCTTTAACGTTATTGCAGCTTCACTTCTATAATATGTGTGCAGTGAGTGGTTCAGACCCAAAATGGTTAGTAAATGATATCTCGTTTCTGGCACATCTGAAGGAGATAAAGATCCTCTGTATTTACCTGTCATTACACGGTAATCTGTAATTACCTCTGCCGCTCCTTTGTTATGCAGAGTGAGGAGAAATGGAAGCCCTGGAGCACATGGGAGGTGGCAGGATGGCTGTGCTCAGTTGTGGAGTGTCAGGGAAAAACCGCTTCGTGCCCCAAAGGGACACCGTGTGCTCTCCGTGTAAGAGGAGCACAGAAGAGGGAAGGGAACAGCTTCAGGGTTGAGCTGGTGCAGCTGCAGGACCCGGCTGGGGGCAGAGAGTGCACTGTGCTTGTCCTGGGTGCAGAGAGCACCCCGCGATAGCCTGGATGTGACACAGTGCCCGGTGCTGGAACTCTGCCTACACAGCAGCTCTCCTGGCAGCCTTTTGACTCTGCCAGGGATCTGACATGCCATGGGACATTCGGGGGGTGAGGGTGTCTCCTTTCCTCCGTGCTGGTTTGCAGAGGATAGGGAGTGAGCTGCCTTAGCATCCAGAGTGACTGTGGATCTGTGCTTTCCCCAGGCCTGGATCCAAGCGCCCGTTCCTGCGAAGCCAGAGACCCCCAGCACGTGTGACCAAGCCCCAGCCTAAGGGGGTGATGCTGAGATTCAACTTCCGTGCAATGGCCAACCAGGTAGAGGATTGTCGACGGGACAGGCGGCACCTGGCACCCTGCAGCAGCCCTGCCACTAAGCTGTTAACACCACGCTCAGGTTTCTGGGGCTGCCAGCTGGGTTTATATAACATAGCCTGGGAGGAAGGTCCTGTAGCCATGCTGGCCAGGTTGCTCACAAAACTGAAGGCACTTAAGAAGACTGTTCAACAACTACAGACTCAGCCTGATTTTTCCCCTCTGTTGGCCTGTCTTGACCTGTCCATGTGCTTGCTCAGAGCGGGGACATCCTGCTGGTGGGTGATCCTGGGTTTCACTGTTGGTGCTCCCCACTCCTCAGAGACACATGGCACATCTGGGCTTTGCTCGCTCTTTGCTTTGGTGACCTTCTCGGTGCCACATTTCACACTGAAGTATGGTCCAAGAGCCCTGGGGCAGCTCAGAAATCCTGCTCCACCTTCTTCATTGCCAGCGTTTCTTGTCTGGACAGTTTGGTTTTACATGATGCCTTGTGCTCAAATGCCATCTGCTTCTGTTCTTGCCGAGGACGCCCGGTGTCTTGGGGCTGGGAGCTGCTTGGAGGTTTTCCAGCCGCACACAGTCTGTTGAGCTCCTTGTCTCTGTGTGCTGCGTGGTTTAATTGACTAACCAGCTGTGAAACACCATCCTGACTGATGGGCTCTAATCAATATCCCGCTACAAGTTGGGCTATGCTTTGCCACCAGACATGGGACTGACTCGCTCTCCCTTTCCCCTGCAGACCAGCCTGACGCTGGATGAGAGGTTCTCTGGTCTGAGGAATAAGAGGCGCTTTACAGCAGCCAGGAGCGCCGGACGGACGGTCACCATGCCCTAGGACCGCGTGCTCGTCACAGGGACTGCCCCCAACAGTCCAGGCCTCTGGCAGGGGCTCAATAAAATCACTAGATTCCCTTTGAGATAGCTAATGTGGCAATGTGCCGTCTCCTTCCTTACACCCAGAATGAATGAGAGATTGAGGGCAGGGATGAGGCAGGACAAGAGTCAAGAATCAGGACCAGAGCAGAGGGCAGGTGGGATGTGAGAGGAGTGGTGGAGGGGGATGAGCAGAGATGGATTTACTGGGAGAGCTCTGCTGGGGAGCGGCAGGGCTGGCACCAGCCCTGTCCCCTGCCAGGGCACCAGGCTGACCAGGGTGACTTGCAAGTGAGAGTGGGTACCTATGGAGCTTTTCCTATGTTGTCCCATGGCTGGGACAGGGTTGAGGATGCTGTGTTTCCCCATATGGGAGACAGGGAGTGGAGAATATGTGGATCTGAGGGACGTGCCTCAGCAGTGGCACCAGCGGGGATGTTCCAGCTGCCTGCAAACCCCAGCATCCACCTAACTGCCCTCTTTGTTGTCCTTCCAGGCATCCCTGCCCAGAAGTTTGCAGTGTAAGACCCCTCCACCCTGAGAATGTCTTGCTTTGCCCTGACAGTCAGGCCTGAGCACCTTGCATTTCTCTGTGGGTTGCTGTGCTGTTCTGACTGCTGCTGCTGGCCCAATTGTGGGAATGGGATGAGGTGTGCTTTTGTGTACTGCTGGAGTGACTGTCCTCAGCACAGAGCACAGACAGGCTACCCCAGCCCAAATCAGGTTTTCCAGTGCTGCAGTCATTCTGCTTTAGAGTTTTTGTAGTTGCAGCTCCACTCGTGCTCAAAGCACCATCATAATCAAACTAGCAGCAGCAGTCTGGTAAACTCTGGGATGTTAATGAGCTGGGTTTAGACATTTGTTAATGAAGCCCTGCACCAATCCTGAGTAACTGATCAATTCCCCACCCACTGCTGGAACCCAGCACTGAACATGCTGGACACCTCCTGTTGCTGGGCTCTAAGCTATACTTATGAAAGGAAATATTTGATAGGCTGCTTTACATTTTACACCGGGCATCTTTAACAAGAGACTGGACTTGGCATTGGTTTTACAGGAAAGCGTGAAATGTTGTTAGTTGACAAAGCAGTGATGTACGAGTCCAGTGCACTGAATAAAAAACTAACTTGTCAAATGTCACCTCCAGTTATTTCCCTTCCTTTGACAGGCTTTTGGTACAAGTTCAGCCTCTCAGAGTGACACTGCAGGGCTCAGTATGTGCAGCTTCATGGGCTGGTGCTTTGGGGGAAGCTGTGGTCCCTGTTGGTGCCCACCTGCAGGCAGCGGGGCACTGGCCTGGCCATGCAGACACTTTGCTGCTGGGAAAGCTGGCTCCAAAGCAGGGTGAGGTTTTGAATAGGTATTTTGGAAAATCTCTGCTGTGATCTCTTTTGCCTTGAACACTGTTGGCAAAATTATCAGAGCAGTCCTGGCTCCGAGTATGTTGAAAAGGAAACAAACGGACCCCGAATCCCAGGTTAATGAAGTGTGGAGGAGATACCACCCCTTCATGATGAACAAGATGAACAAGAAACATTGTCACAAATGCCAATATCCCTGAATGCAGTTGCCTCTGGACTGTAAATACAGACAAAAGATGGAAGACTCCTTAGGAAAACCTGAGGACTTGTTCAGCCAGGTTGTAAAACGGTGGAGCTGCTCAGTCCTGAAAGAACAGCTGAGTGTTCAGCACCCTCTTGCTCTTCAGAGCATTCCCTGATTCTGTTTTCTGGAGAGATGTTTTCCAGCAATCTGTACCTTACAATTTTTAAAGCACTCCTTAAGTCAAAATTGAGGGCTTAAATGATAAAAATGGCACTTTCCCCCCAGCTTGATTCCCTTGCAGGGCTGTGACTGCATGCAGCAGAAGACAAAACAGGCTTTGCACTGTTTATAAGTAGCCGAAATGCGTAGCCATCACGCTGAGAACACACTGGGAGAGGGCACAGCACCAGTTCACGCAACAGACATAGGACAGCCCTTTCTGCCACGGTCCTAAGCCCACGGCATAATTGTCTCTGACAGAATCAGCGCAGGGTGAGGTGCTGCCCCGAGCCCGGCTGCTCCACGGGGCGGGTGTGGGTGCGACCCCGCTGCTCCCCCGGCCGCCACCGCACAGCTGGGCCGGGATGGCTGTGTGCGGGCCGGGGCGGCGCGGCCACTTCCACCCTACTGCGGGACATGGTCACTCGTGTGCCGAGTGACATCGGGCGGTGTCGGAGCGCCGAGGGCACTGACAGCGCCCCCTGCGGGCCCAGCCGGGGCTGCGGGCGGGCCGGGCCGGCTGGAGCGGCGGGTCCGGGCAGCCCGCACACCCCACCCCGCACACCCCACCCCGCACACCCCACTCCGCCCGCACACGGTGCGCAGCCCGGAGCGGGCCCCGGAGCAGGCGGCAGCTCGGGCATCCTCTGCCCCAGCGGGAGGGAGCTGCGAGACTGCCCCGGCAGCGGCTGCGACCTGAGCGACACCACGCGAGCGGGTGAGGGGGCTCAGGCCACCTGTATGTCTGTGTGAGTGTGTGTGTGAAGGCTCAGGGCTCTCTGTATGTNCAGCGGCGCCGCATCGCCCGGGCTGTTGGGCCGGTCCTTGTCCTCGGCTCAGCAGCAAAATGGTTCCAGGTGCGGGTGCGAGGGCTGTGTGCGCATCTCGAGGGGTGTGCGGGGAGCTTGGTGCGTTCGCTGTGTTGGTAAAGGCTTGGGGATGGTGAGTGTGGGCCTGGATTTAGCCGGGCTTGTAGGTGCGGTGGACGTGGAGACCTTTTTCTCTGCAGTTCCTAGAAAACAAAGTAATAGTGGCTTCCTGAAATGTTGTTTGGGAGAATGAATGCTGTGGGGTTTTTTGTTTTGTTTTGGGGGTTTTCTTTCCCCGTGGATTATGAATAGCTGGTGTATTATTTTGAGTAGGAGACTGCCCACTGTGGTACCTTGAAATAAAAAGATCTTTCAAAAGATGCTTGTAAACAAAAGATTTGTAATCTCTGTTTTAACTTGATCTGTGGAATTTTTTGGTTAGTGGGTAAATGGTGTTCTGCTTCATTGACAGTGTCAGTGTGGGATTTATATCAGTAAAGTCAGCAACAGAAAGAAAACCACTGCTGTTCTCCATAAGGTTCATATATATATATATATATATATATGCACATCGTAGTTCTAACCCTTCTAAGGAATGTAATCATTCATGTCATTACAGATTAAAATTGACAAACCCCCAGAGTGTCATCTTCTTCATAAGGTAATTTCATTGTTCATCTCCATGCCACTGTTTTCTTCTTTCAGCTGCTTTGTCAGTGAGGAGCTTTGGCTGGTTTTGGCATGTGTGGATGGAGGCACTTTAAAGGATCTTGTTAGAAACACGTGTATGGCTGAAGGAGAGCTGGCAGCTGTCAGTCGGGAGGTAAGGGGTCCCGCTTGTCATTCTGATTGTTTGGACACCTTCCACATAAGATGTCCAAGAATTCATTCAAGGTTTTGGCACTGTCAGCCTTTTTTTTCCCGTTTTCCTGGTTTCTTTATATCTAGAGTAGAGAACCTTGCTTGGTTTTAGAACTAGAACAAAGATCCCAGATGAAACAAGAATTTTTGTTTTCAGTCAGAAGCATTAGTGACCAAAGGTCATGTTTCTTTTGCTTTGGTCACATCCATGTTTCTTCTCAGTGTTCAGCTTGGGATATGGGATGTACTTGGTTTGGTGTGTTCTCTGAGTTACTCTTGGATCCTTTGAGCAGTTGGTTGTGGACTGTGAGGATTCTTTGTGATCCTTTGTGACAAAGGAGACTTCCACAGCTGCTACTGTGATGTCGACACAGTGGTGTTAAGAGAACACTGCCGTGGTGCAGAGAAGGCCTCAGTATCCAGAGTAGCTCTTGGCACTAGATCACTGCCTGAGGATCCTCCTGCTCGAGGCATTCTCAGCAGAGAACCTGCACCCTGCTAAGGGTGTCTATTTTTTCTTGGAGCTGTACAGTCTGCAGACTTGTGCAGCGATGTAAAAATGATTCGGAAAGTCTTTGCTGCAGTTTGCACATTTTTCTCTGTGGCTTATTCTTATTATTTTTTGGACCATCTGATACGTAAGTACAGGTTTTCCCTTAGTGCAGCATATCTGGCTTTGGAATCGCTGTGTTCTTTATGCTCTTCCTTTGAAACAGAGTTATTTTGAGATAAAAATGCCATTAAGGTACCATTAGTTGGGTAGAGGTCCTGCCAAGAGCTAAAAAAGGGGATGGGTGTCTTTAGCCAGAGGGCTTTGGACAGCATTTGGAATGCAACCTGTAGGGATTCTGTTTCCTCTGGGGAAGAGTCTGTGGCAGCAGAGCCTGTAAGTTCCTCAGTTTGCTGGTCCAGCCAAAAACTAGACACATCCTAGTATTTTGTCCTGTTCTCTTGCTTGCTCTGTGAAAGAACTGTTCCTGGAGGGATGTTGTGAACCTTGCTATTGGGGTTGACTTGTTCTGTGGGATTCTCCACCAGAGGCAGTTTTTTTCTAACAGTATCTGATTAATTTTCCCTCTCCCACTGCAGGTCACTTCACCCGTGGATATGGAGCAGCTCATTCTTCGGTGAGTGGGAAAGGAACCTTTGATGTTCCTGGCATTTAGAATTGTGGAGCAAGCTGAGAGCTTGGCCTGTTGCAGTAGAGTGGCAGCCTGGTAGGCTGAAAGAAAGTTCACGCCAATGTCTTTGCAGCAGCAACAAAGGGATCCCTGACTTTTTCTAGTATTCTGTTTAAGAGTTTTTGAACAGCTGCATGTCTGGTTTTGCAAGCAGAAGATTTCTTGCTGTTTAGACCACAGTAGAATACCTAATTCACAATATGCAGCACTGTCTAATTTGACCATTTTTAGTTTTAACAGCTCAGGATCCCATTTCTTTTTTGTCCAGCTGGATCTGTAGCTGAGGATAAATAAGATAATACATGAAACTTCCTGTCCCTCACATTGCTGTCTGTCCACAGGGCACAAAAACAGCATCAGCACCTCCTCTGGCTGCCTCTACTTCCAAAGAGGAGGCTAAAGAGGAGGAAGAAAACCGTGAACTTCCTCATGTTTTGGAAGAGGACAGGAGACCTGCTTATGCTTTGGAAGAGGACAGGAGACCTGCTTTTGCTTTGGACGATGACAGGAGATCTCCTTCTGCTTTGGACGAGGACAGGAGACCTCCTTCTGCTTTGGACGAGGACAGGAGACCTCCTTCTGCTTTGGACGAGGACAGGAGACCTCCTTTTGCTTTGGACGAGGACAGGAGACCTCCGTCTGCTTTGGATGAGGACAGGAGACCTCCCTTTGCTTTGGAAAGGGGCAGTGAACTTCCCTTTGCTTTGGAAAGGGGCAGCGAACCTCCGTTTGTTTTGGAAGAAAACAGTGAACCTCCCTCTGATTGGGAAGAGGACAGTGAATCTTCCTCTGGTTGGGAAGAGGACAGTGAACCTCCTGGTTGGGAAGGGGACAGTGAACCTCCCTCTGGTCGGGAAGAGGACAGTGAACCTCCCTCTGGTTGGGAAGAGGACAGTGAACCTCCCTCTGATGTGGCATCAGGGTGTGAACATTCAGACAGCAGCACAGCCCAGCAGTCAGAGGAGAGTGAGGAGTGGAGCCTCACAGAACTGAGTATGTCTGCTCTATTCCTTGTCTGCTGGAGCAGTGTGTTGTATGCCTGTCTCAGCATCAGCTGCACCCAGTGCCCCTCCACAGTTTAATGTCACAGAGTCATTTATTGTTCCCTCTCTGACTGCAGGGGGCTCAATTTCAGATCTGCTGCAAGGCAGGATCTCTGTTTTGGACTGAGCATCTTTCACTTTGTTTCTTTCAAGGGAGCACTGTGAGTGAGGGGGAGCCTGCCCAGAAATACACTGATTTTGAGGAAATTGGCCAAGGGTAAGACCAATTGTAGTTACTTCTACAAAACCATGGTCCAGGTATTTTGCTGGTGTAATATCAAGCATAGAGTCAGGCAAGCTCCAGACGTGTTCAGGCACTGGGGTTAGATCTTCCTGTAGCACAGTACTGACCAGAATTTATAACTGTGGTCAGGAGGCATCATCAAAGGCCCATGATTGCTGGCTGTGTCTTGCCTGCAGCAAGAAACAGGATCTGGAAGATCTGTCCCTGGAACTTTATTGCCTAAAAGAGTAACTAACCACCTGGTAACTGTCAGGAGACAGTTCCCAATAGCATTTTTTCAAATATTTTGCTCAAAAAAAAGTCTAGTGGTCAGGATTATAATCACACAGTTTAGAAACTGAAACCAGAGGTTTTCTAGTACAGGTAGTAAACCCCATAAATTCAGTAATGATACAGTGTCCATGTACTGGAGGGGAAAATTCATCATATGCCTGATGGCAGGGCCCTTATGGATCCTTATGCAGGTTTTAGGCAGGAAATGGAAAAGAATTAAACACATTATTTTCCAGTTCTTTAGACACTCATATCCCACCTTAGGTTTGTGAACTAAAATAATTTAGCCTGTGCGTTTGAGATTTGCTCCAGCCCTTTTTCTTGGTATTGGACCTCAGTTTTCTCTTGAACACCTTGCATGGCAGAGGGCTGATGGGCTGATGTGTTCTTGGATGAAGAGTCGATGAACTCAGATGTTTTACAAACACTCCAGGCAGCAGAGGTCTCATGTCTGGGCTGGCTTTCACTCCCAGGGTCTAAACCTCTTCTCTTTTGTTTTCTGCTGTTTTGTTTCTAGAGCATTTGGAACTGTTTATAAAGGACTTGACACTGCTACTGGAGGACCGGTAAGTGTTAACACCACGAGCAGACTTTGCAGCCCTTAAGTTCTTTCCCCTCTGGTGTCTGACTGGAGCTTTAGGTGGCCAGTACCTCTTTCCTGCAAAAGCTGTTGCTCTGAAGCACAGACGAGGCTTGCAAAACACAATTTGAACAGACTTTGTCCTTATTAACTACCCAAAAGAATGCAAGGAGGGCAGCGGTGTCTTTCGAGAAGGAAATGCTAGTTCAGTCTTAATAACTCAAACTATTAATGCACCAGGTAGCTGGAGAGACTGCTGTCATTCAGGCCCAATTTGTCTTACTCACAGGTTTGGACAGTAATGCTATTTAGCACTTTTTCCATCCTGTGTTTCATCTTCAAAGTATAGTGAAAGACCTCACGAAGGAGAGCTCCTGTTTGGGATGCAGTTTTGTGTTTTTGTCATACTGCAGCTGGTTCAGAGGAAGATAAATGAGAAGATGTATATCAAGAGCAAAGTTCCTAAACACTGCAGTTGTGTTTAGGTCCAGTGCCAGTGACAGCCTGTGGCAGTGATAATATTAGTAATCTGTGTGTGTCTTTTCTTTCTTATACAAGCCAGAACAGCAGCAGATGCATTTGAAATAATGACCAAACCCCATAGAATTGCTAAAGGATTCCCAGCTGTTTTGCTCGATTTTCACAGGTCCAAAATCACTTCCTGCTTGCGAAATGCCTTGTCAATAATAGCAGTGTGATAAACTAAAGTCATTTGAGAAGAATGTCGGTGCAGAGAGTGTTGTTAGAGCTTTGTGGTTGATAGTTGAGAGAATATTTTTCCAGAGTTTGCAAGGCAAAATGTCTCTGGCCACGTGTCCTGTAGCTCACACTCAAGTGAGCGGAGAAATAGGCTGTTGAAAAGTCACTTACTAAGCTCTGATGTCTGATCATGAGCCAGTTTGACACAGCCCAGCTCTGTCATTCCAGAAACACTTGCTCCACGTTTGTTGTGGTCTCATGCAACAGACTTCTCAAGTTAATGGTCTTCAATATCATTTTAGGTGGCCATAAAGAAAATGAGTCTCCGTCAGAACAAGGCTCGAGTTACAAATGAGGTTCTGCTCATGAGGGACAAAAAGAATCCCAACCTTGTCAACTATTTGGACAGGTGAGTGGTTCAGGTATTATCATGTGAATATTTTTTTTAAATACTGCAGTCAAAAATTATAACCCCACTTTTTTGGCAGAAAATGGAGCTCTTCTCTGCCCACCTCCAGTGAATAGGAGGAGATTGCATTGGCCCTGCATTAATCTTTTCTGGCATAAGTGGTTTGAAGCCTTTTTTGAGAAAGCCCAACTTGGCCATATCTTACTAAAACAACAGCCTGCCAATTCGCTACCTCCATGTTGTTTTCTTTGTTTGAGGGTTGTTATTTTTTGATTTTCTAAATGGTTGACCATTTCTGTCCTCAGTGGTGCACAGTCTCCTCCCATGGAGGACACTGAGACTCTGGGTTGTGTTGCCTTGTTCCTGGAGTTAAGGGTGGAATTGATGAGTTAAGATGATGAACCAGCTGATGGCAAGTGTCCTGGTTCCATATTTATCTTGGCTATTCCTAAACTGAATTTTCCCTTTCTTGCCATCTAAGGCATCTCGTTTTTCACAAATGTGCCTTTCTCATTTAGACTGTGCAGATTCCAAGTGCTGCATGGCCTAGAAGGAATGTGTCTCCATTTAATTTTGTCTTCATTTACAAGTGACATGGAAACACAACTCGACTGTAGTGTTTTCCATCATGTAATGCAGCTGTGCAAATTCATCTTCACGCCATTGTTTTCTTCTTTCAGCTACCTTGTTGATGAAGATCTGTGGCTGATTATGGAATATGTGGATGGAGGCACTTTACAGGATGTTGTTAGAGAGACACGTATGGCTGAAGGAGAGCTGGCAACTGTCAGTAGGGAGGTAAGGAGTCCCTCTTGTGCTTTCCATGGCTTGGACAAGATGATCCTTCAAGACAAGTGATAAGAACAGCAATGGCTTCATGAGCTTTGTTTCTGTGTTGCTTTTATGACAAGTAGAAGAAAAAGCCTCTTAAGTGAACTGCCTGCCGGTATTGCTGCACTTCTTCTTCTCTGTTCCTGTATTCTTACATACCATTGTTGTACTCAGTCTCTTTTTTCGATTTTATTTACTGTTCTCAACTTTGGCTCAAAACATTTTTCTAGAGTCTGTCTGCACTGCATTCCTTGCTTGTAAAAGCAAAGGTACTGGTGGAAGAATCCTAAACTCTCTTTCTAGTGTGATATATTCAGGTCATTAATTTTTACCCTCGTGTTTCTCTTTTTTTCTATCAGTGCCTGCAAGCCTTGGATTTTCTTCACTCCAATCAGATCATCCACAGAGATGTCAAAAGCTCCAACATCCTTCTGGGAATGGATGGAACTGTCAAACTGGGTAGGTATTCTTGGTCAAGTGCAGTGTTCCTGGGATGCAGGGGGTGGGGCTGCTTCTGAGTGACTGTGAGCTCCCCAGAAGTGGTGTTTTTGGGAGTGTACAGACCCCTGCTGCAAGCTGAGAGCACAGCTGCAATGTGCAGAGAGGTCTAGAGAGGAACAGGGTGTCGAGAGTGGCTTTGGTTTGTGGATATCCCTTACAGAGGGAAGAAATTGTAATCTAAAGCTTTTAGTGAATAAATAAAAGCCACTGCTTGAAACTTGAGGGTTTCTTTAAGTGGCCAATTCCATCTTTCCTTGCCTACAGCCCTGAGCAAACAGGGCATGGCTGCTTTCCCAGCTTGATTCAGTACTCAGACTTAAGAGTGGGGAATTCTTTTGCTTGGCTTCCTAGTTTCACCTGACTTTAACAGTGTTTCTTTTTGTCCTCAGCTGATTTTTCCTTCTGTGCTCATCTCACCACTTGGCAGGATCAACAGAGCTCCGTGGTTGGGACATCCCACTGGATGGCCCCAGAAGTTGTGACCCGTTGTGCTCACGGCCCCAAGATGGACATCTGGTCACTTGGGATCGTGGCAATAGAGATGGTGGAGGGAGAACCTCCCTACTTCAAGGAAACTTCGGCCATGGTAAGAGGCAAATTTCCAAGTGTTTTCACAGGCCTGTGTGTGGGGATGAGCAGCTCGATGTTTATACACGTCATGGAAGGGAATTCCCAGAGGACTCAAGCCTTAACACAGACAAGTACTCCCCGTTCTCAGGCAACAATTTGCCTTGGGCTTTAATTTGTTCCAGCTCTTCTGCCTGTGAAGATGACCCTGACAACATAAAGCAAATGTATCAGATCTAATGTTATCTTTCAAAAAAACCCCCAGCAAAACCCACAGCCAAACCCAACAACTTTTCTAAAACAGTTTCTAAAACAGGTTTTGCAAGATGAACCACCCCCAATTCTTTTCACTGGGAAACCTGTGTAAAACATGAAGATTATCGTTTAAAGTCTATGTAGTCTGATATATTTCTGGCCTAGTCCAAGCCACTTTCTCCATGTCACCAAGCCTGAACTTTCAGCAACCCAAACTTCCCATTTCTTGCCTGGCAGTTTCTGGGATGGGGACATCATTTATGCATTTACTTGTGTGTCAGTGACACTGCAGAGAGGCATTTTATGTAAGAATCCTTTGAAATAATATAGTGAGACCACATTGACTCTTGAAAATTTCCTGTAAACCTGCTGTCTATATTTGGAGAAGCAAAATATGATTTTGCTGATGTAGGTTCCTACTAACCAGGTCAGCTAGTGAAATCAATTGTCAAGGCAAGCTCCCTTGGATGTTGGAATAGCTGTGGCTGCCTCAGAGTTTAGTTGGGTTTATTTGGGGGGAGATTTTTTTCTGTTGGTGTAGAAAAATCATCTCTAACCAGCGTCTCTGACAGGGAGCTCAACTGCCACTGAACACTGGGGCTTGAGAAATGGGGTCGGGGTGAGCAATTCTGGGTATGAAAGAAACCGGAGTCCTGTGTTTGTGCTGTCTCCAGGCTCGCTCTCTGATCAGGCAGAACGGGACGCCGCGGCTGCGGGAGCCGGGCCGACTGTCGGCTCCGCTGCGGCACTTCCTCGACTGCTGCCTGGAGCCAGAGGAGCGCCGGCGCTGGTCTGCCCGGGACCTGCTGCAGGTAAGAGGGAGCCGCAGGTGAAACAGCATCTGAGGGATTGGCTTTCTCATCAGGTGGCCCCTCCTCTTATTAATCTCCAGTCTTGGTGCTTTTCAAATGGAAAGTAAGCAGGATCCTAGAGTAGTTTGGGTTGGAAAGGTCCTTTAAATGTCGTCTAGACCCAACTGCCTCGCAGTGACCAGAGATATCTTCAAGTAGATCAGGTTGCTCAGAGCCCTGCCTGGTATGACTTTGAATGTTTCCAGGGATGGGGCACATACCACATCTCCAGGCAGCCTATGCCAGTGTTTCCAAACTCTCATAAAACATTTCTTCCATAGATCTGAGACTACCCTCTCAATTTTAAAACCATTCCCCTTTGTCCTATTGCAACAAAGCCTGTGAAGAACTTGAGTTTGGAAAGTAATGGTTTGTTTCTTCTTCTTTTTTTTTTTTTTAATCCTTGGGGCAGCATCCTCTTCTATCATCAGCCAAGCCTCTCTCCAGCCTGACACCTCTGATCACTGCAGCAAAGCAATTGAGGGAGCACAGGAGGTGCAGCACTTGAGGACAGCTTTCTGTCATGCCAGCTCAGAATTTTTGGAATAGTATTTTTGTTTGTAATAATAGATTAATATCATATTGTCCTTGTTGCAGTGGCTGGGACGAGCTTATCACTGTGTGGGTGTACCCAAAACTGTGTATTCTACACCCTCTATGTCATTTCTGATGCACTGTTAATAATGGACCGTTTGCAGCAGCTGCCCAGGGCACACCTGACACCTCAGGCTACAAGCTGGGTATTAAAGGACCCTGTGAGTTAGGGGAGTGTTCCTATCTTCACACCAGTGACTCAGCCCTGAGGCGTTAGGACCTTCACACCCAGCCTGAGGGGTCATGTCTGCTGATAGGCCATCAAAAATTCCAAAAATATCCCTTGACTCACAGAGTAAATCACCCATTGTGAAACTCCTCACCCTGGGGGAGGCACTGGGCATTCCCACCTGAATGTGATCATAGATAATCTGGGGGTTTGGGGACTTCTGGTACCACTCATTGGATCCAGAGATGGACCAGAACTTCAGCAGGACTGTGACTGCCACTCTTGACCAGACTGCGACCGTCATCCTCACCATTAAGTTTTCCTTTCCTTTAGCTTTGTACTCTGGGGGACCACATGGTGCTCAGCACAGGAGCCAACAAACACCATCCTGTTCGTGCCTCAGGTGCTGGGTTGTACATCTTTTTTTTTGTGGGTTAGAACCAATTTTTCTTTATATCGTGTTTATTGTGATCTTTTTAGATAAATTGTGACTCTGACTTGTGGTCTCTCTCTTGGGTTGGGTTCATTTCTCCCACCAATTTACCTTTAAACTAGCACACATATAGTATAGTATAATATAGTTAGTATAGTATCATTATATAAAATAGATTTTGTTTGTAATTCAGGTGTATTTTATCCTTTTCCAAGCTTTCGGTCCTCTTCCTCCAGCGTAATTTTTTTAGTGCCCTTACTCACCCACTTTATCATAGTTAGGAGGGGGAGAGGATGACACCGGGAAAGGGAGAGAGTGGCCGGGGGAGGAAGAGGGAGACCAGGAGAGGAAGACACCGGGAAATGGAGAGGGAGACCGAGATCAGGAGAGCGAAAGGGAAAAGGGGGTCGGGGAGAAGGAGCGGGACACTGGGAGAGGGAGAGGTGGAGGAAGAGCAGGACCGGGTCCCTATTGCCGCTGCCGCCGGGGCTGTCTGTCCCTTTGTCCGTCTGTCCCTTTGTCCGTCAGTCCGTCCCCCAGCCGCTGAGGGTGGGGGGGACCCGGCAGGCTCGTCCCGGGGCATCATTTATGCATCATTTCAGTCTAATTAAACACGCCGTGACTGATAAATCAGCAATAGATGCTTGCCCACCCCCTCTTAGGGTTCTAGCTGTCTAATGAGGTGAAGGGGCAAACAGGAATCCTGTCCTAAAGAAATGAACGTAATCCTTTAATGACTGAATTTAACTGTGGTGATTCCCAAATAAGCCACGAGATGGCAGGTTATGATTGCATTAGGCGCATCATCTCACACCGGCACCGAGGCAGTCAACAGGAAAAATCAAATTACAGTCACTGGGATGGGGAAGGTGTATTTACAAGAACCATTTATGAAATCTAATGTTCCTTTTCTCAAAACTGAAAACAGTTTGAAACTATTTATGTTCTCTGCCTTTAAACTTAGTAGGGTTCTCTGACACACAGGGACTGTTTTCCTCAGTTTCTGGTTTGTTTGTTTAAGTAGCAAAAATAAAGCAAATTGAGAGGATTTTATCTGTTTCTTAAATATATTCTAAATAGTTCAGAAAATAATTGTTAAAGTAAAAAGTAATGAACTTATGTTTATTTTTTCTTTTTGTGGGAAGACCCAAGGACCCATGAGTCAAAAGCTAGAGATTAATGATGGTATTCAAAAGCAAGAATACAAGAATAGTCCTACTGTCCATTGCCATTTCTTGTCTCATTCTTATACCACGATTCTTGCCAGTGCAGGAAATCTGTTCAGTTTTGGCCAATTCTGCAGTGATTAGCAGATAAAATGCTTTAGAATTTAAAAGAGGAATCATGTATGAAAATGTCATGTAATATAATTACTGAACGAAGACAATTTTTATAAAGTCTATATAGCTAATATTTTAACAGAAAATGGGCTAGATTCTACACCTAAGCCAAGTCTTGATCAAAACAGTTAAAGTCAGTTTTACAAACAATGTCAAGGCAGTTTATCAAGCCAAAACTGCTTGGTAGAGAAGAAATGTGTATAGACCACAAAGAAAAAGAAAGTTGATTTTAAAGTTTTTGTGCGAAAAGATCTTCTTTCAACACTCAGAATTTGGGGCAGAATTATGAGAAGTTCTTAGCTTACACCCAGCCAGCAACTGCACTTCTAGCTTTCCAAAATTGTCTTCTGATGCTCAGTCCACAAGAGATATGCAGGGGAGAGTAAGTGCTATATGCTTCTTTAATAAAACAGCACAAATGACCTCCTCTCTATGAGCACAACATTTAAAAATTATGCTCCCAAATTCCTTTGTTTAAAAGTAAAGTTAAAGGAAGGAAAGCTTTCCAACAGTCTGAGAAAGGAAACAGTATCCTTTCAGCCTAAAGACACCCTTTGAATGTCTGAACTGTGAAGAAAATCCCTTTTGGAAGATGGAGTCTTTCTGCCATTCTGGTTGCAAACAAACACACGAGATAATGTTTTTATTTCTTCTCCTAAAACTTTATTTGCCTTGTGACACTGTTAGAAATGCAGGAAGGCTGATGGGGAGAGGTGGTGATAGGTGCTAAATCAACCACTAGGTTGTGCTGCATGAAATAAATCCAAACTCGGTGCTTTGCTGCCACACGGATGCTAAAACAGGTACTCTGCACTAAGGTGATAGTCAGACTCAGAATGCTGACTTACTCAAGCAGCTCTCATTAATTTATTTTTTCACATTACAAAAATCCTATTTTATGGTGTGGCTTGTGGTTTCAAGAGAAGCCAAATCCCTCACCCGTGCAGTGGAAGCAGCTGTACTGCTCTATTTCAAAGGTGTGCAAATAGCACCACTGAAAGGCGAGGGAGGAAAGCGGACATGCAAAAACTTGAAGGAGCAAGTGTCCAGGTTAGGAACCAAGAGTGAAACCCTGGTTACATTAAAACCTCAGGGAATTCTGCCTTCATTTCTATGGCTTTCCAGATGCCCCTTGCCTGTAGTGTGAATGACCTCTCTCAGCGTTTATCCCTGCCTGTCCTCCTCAGGTAAAATCGTTGCAGTTCATCTTGTCTGTTTGAATTCATTAGCATTTAACAATGAGAAATCCTCTCAAACTGCCGAAACCAAGCTCCTCTAGCAAGGAATAACATTTTCTACACTGTGTGAATCTGAGTGACAGACTGAATCATGGTACAATGCATCTATTCATGAGCATTTACATCATTTATATCCAACCCTTCATCTTTCAGCAGCAGTTAACTGACTCGGTGACTAAACAGCGATGCAAAACCTCTGTGACAGTGACAAGTGGTGATAACCAGCCTGCTGACAGCCTTTCCCACGTGTGCTGCTGTGCTTGTTTAAAGAGCACCATGAGCAATACTACATCTTCAATACAGCTCCATTGCTGCTGGCTTATCGGAGATAAACCTTGAAGGTCAAAGGGAACATAGCTCTGGTGTTGGAATAATAAGGGTGTCTCTCTGGCTTTATTCAAGCCCATGATAACTGTCAAATCAAATTCAACAGAACCAGGATTTTATTAAGGGGTCACTTCAAGTCTTAATACCTCAGGTGCTCACAGGACATTGAGCTGTTGGTGGTGTGTCTTGTTTCCTGTGAAAAGACAGGATAAATTAGGAGAGTATGTGCTCTGAATTGCCGAAAAAGATAACATTATTTACTTGTTCATCATTTGCCAACTCCTTGCTTCCTCGTATTCTGGTTTCTCTTTCCAGCATGAAATACTTCACTTTTGCATGCTTGTGTACATATAATACACATTCATAGAAATCCACATACTGTCACAGAAGTCAGCATCTCTTTTTCCACAGAGATGTGAATAAGGTGCAGTTGGGTTCAGTTACCAAGTTCTTTCTGCTCAAACACTGCTCTGAAGTGTATCAGAAACCAGCTTGGACCCTGACAGCTGCCAGGACAGTGGGGAAGAGCCAGTCCCAAGGGAATAAAGCTGCCTGTGGTGTGCTCTTCCAAAACCCTGGGCCAACACCAAAGCTTAGCAAAGGGATTCTTTCCTCAAGGATGTGGTGTGTATTTGAAGACTTGACAATGGCATCACTTCTGTCAAACACCAGGAGCTCTCACCCTGTAAATACAGCCTTGGCTCAAGTATTTGCTGCCCTTTCTGCCACCATAAAGAATAAACTGTGCTAAAAGAAGCAGGCCCACATCTCGCTGGATGTGTACTGGGCTCGAGTTAATGTGGGACATGAGCCGGCTAAGAGAATTTATGTGTGCTTTATGTGCACGTCTATTACCCTGCTCTTTTAAGATCTGTGGCAATTATTCAGGGACTAATATTAAAAATTAAAAAAATAGCATGATAAATTTTCCACACTGATCTATTTGGTTTATATGACTTGAATCTAATATGCAGTTCAAGCTTTGCTTGCCTGTGGTTGCTTGTGAACAAAGCAGTAAAGTTAAGTGCAGTTTACTATCAAAGCTGTCTACATATGAAACAAAATCCACAGGGGACAAAAGTCTGAGTCCTGAATATCTGCAAAATATCAGAAAATAACTGGAGCACAGCTGTCTGAACACTAAACAGATGGCTAGCAAGAATGGAATTATTTATCAATAAACTGATAAGCAACTACACTGAGGGCTGAGACTCCACATAGGCCCAGCTTTGCGGAAAGGATTCACACTGTCCATTTCATTCAACAAATAAGCAAGCATATGATTTTTTGGTTTAAGACAACTTATTATTTTCTTAGATTAAAATCAATAGAAAAATTTTACTAAAATCTGATTTCTTAGCCTATACTCATACCACTCTAGAAAATGCAATTCATTATTATTGTAAAAAACAAACAAGCTGGAAACCTCTGTGAGATACGATTAGGAATTACAGAAATAAAGCTGAAGTTTATATTACATGTGCATTGAAAGTTAAGAATATATAATGACAGATTTATATATAAAGAAAATTACTCCCATATCCTTCTCAGTGATTACAGAGAGAAGGGTAAAACATATCTGACAACTTATTGCCTTATAAACATGTTTTATATTTAAAATACTCCATACTCTTCCCATTTCTGAATTATTCATTAGTAGTTCTATTTAGTTACAAGAAACAAACTTAATTTTTATTTACAGATAGCATTACAGTAACTGTAGTTACATTTAAGCCTCTTGTAATTAAAGACATTTAATCCCAAATGCTAAGAAAAGTCTTTGGAGACCATTAACTTGAAAATTTGTTTACAACTTCTGAATAGTATTCAAGGATGCTAACTTTCAATCCTGAAAAAAGGCCTCACTTTTTATTTAAATTAAACTTTCATGGATTTAAAATCCAATTTAAATATTCATGACAAATATGCTTCTTATTTAGGGAGAAATTCATGCATTAGAAAGCACACTGATTAAACTCAATGTGGTTTTAAAGGAAACAGGTAAACATTTGATTAGTGGCCAGTAAAAACCTGTTTTAATTTACCTAAACCCCCCTCTTCTCTTTGAACCCAAGGTCTAGCTCGTTTAACTTTGTGTCACTTGACAAATAATTTTAGCATTGTTGTACCATAGCTAATGACTTTCAGCAGAATCTTACAACATGTTCTGACACAGGGTTTATAACATTAATGTTAAAAAAGAAGTTAAATACATCACTCTGGGTGAACATCTGTTTACACCTAAGCCCTGCAGTCTGCACCCACAGAGGGTTCATCCACCCAAGCAGTGCTTTTACTCAGCAGCAAACACCAGAAAATGGGCAGTGTCTTATTTCCCTTTATGCCCAAACATTCCCTATGCCCAGAACTAAATGTTTTAGTTTTGAGACAATGTGTATAATTTTTAAGTGCTTTTGCTGGATGGAGGTAAAATAGGTCATACAGAATGGTTTCATTTATTGAAGCTGAACTCCGTGTCTTGTTCTGACATTTAACTTACAGTTGCACATATTATTCCTTCATCAAGAGAAGGTAGGACAAGAAAGGAGAAACTTAAAATGCAGTAAGAACTCTGGTCTGGTGAGCAACAGCAAGGTGACAACCTAGAGGCAGCATCCCAGAACAAATGGGTTCTCCAGGGTCAGCAGCAAGACTTCATGGGGACCACTGTTAACTACTCAGTGCTATTCAGTGATATTTGCATCATAAAAGTGATAAAAAGGTTAACCTGGAGCTTTATTGCACCAAATATTGAATCGAGACTTGTGGCAGAATTAAACACGAGGAACATTCACAACATCTGACAGATTCAATCTCTTACCAACACTCAACAAGTGAACAACTGTAATTCCTTCAAGATCCCTCAGATTAAAATGGAACACTTAATTTGGCTAAAATTGGCATTATCAACTCCTTGCAGCAAAACATCCTGCTCCAAACCTTATATTATCAACTGAAATACTTAAAACTGAAATATATATATACACCCACGCATAGTTGGAATTTTAGAATGGAAAGTGTCAGAGTAGTTACTTTCTTCAGAGACCACTAGGCCAGACCTGATAGCATCTGATCATGTTTGTAATGTAGGGCATAAAAATATCTGAATAGACCAACCCTCAAAAATGCAAGTGATACTCAAGGACGACAGGGAAAGCAGAACTGAGTGCAAGAAAGCTGCATACAGTCAAGCATAAAGAAAAACAGGGAGCTTTTGTGCACTACCTGGAACTTGCAATTAATGCTATGTTTAACATGGTATTAATGCTAATAAAGTGTTTGCCAAGTGAGTGTAAACTGCAGTGATAACCTGTTCACAAGAGTAAGGTATTCAGGGAGCAGAATTCTGTCTCATCTGTGGAAACTGTAAAAATATCAGGGCTATGGAGGGCAATGAGAAAACAGTTGTGGCAATTAATCCCAGTAAGTAATCGTTGACTGAAGGATTTGCAAATTCCCCGTCCTGTGAGATGAGATCGGATCTTTTTGCCCCTCGGTCAGATTCAATTAAAAAACCACACAAACAAAAAAGGCTTAACTGTTCTCTGAAGAATTGTAATTGATACAAAGGAACAGGAACATGTAATTATGGTGCTTTGACTTCACAGCATCTCAACAGCCAGATCCTGAAAGGTGGTGTAAATATACACTTTGCACACTTGCAGGAGCCTGGGTGAAATCATAAATCTTGAAGTAAGCAGGATATAGCTAAATATTTAAACAATTATCTCCAGAGAAAACTAAGCTCATCTTTCTGTTTGGTTGCTCCTGCACAAAGAGGCAAAAACTCCTCAACCCAGTTTCAGCTTCTGAAGCAAAAACCCCAAATGTTTTATATTTCACTGCATTCCCCCTTTCTCTCTTTTTACTTTTTGTTGTTGTTGGGTTTTGTTTGTTTCCTTTTGTGGAGCCTTTTTTTTCCTTTTTTTTATAATTGGGAATTTGTGCAGTGGAATCTTTCAGTTTAGGACTCCTGATACATCACAAGGAGCAATAAGTTTTAGCATCAGCTATCAACCTCTTATTTAATATGTAAGATTCAAAATTCAGCAATGAGACAAATCTTCCATTTTGTCAGAAATCAATATCTAATTTACCTTCTCCTGCCGCCAGAGTGGGTATCTGTGCTAGCTCATTCGCAGCTTATAATTCAAAAATCTATTTTAAAGACATGTTGTGCAGTACAAAATATTACACACAAATGAGCTTGTTGCAGGCATTGCTTTCCTTGAAACAACAGGAATATTTTTCATTAGCAGCTCTCATCTCCGCAAGGTCATCTTGTCTGTGCATTAATTACACTGCCCTTTGCGCAAACAAATTTAGCTCCCAGGTAACACTTTCCCACTCAAGATAATTTAGCAACTATAGCATGCCACTGCAATGCAAAGAAATGCGGGACAGCATTTTTATTACAGACACATCTAAGAACACATATGACTTTTCAAAATCCTCAGTGCTCTAAACTGGAAGCAATACTTAAGCCTGACATTCCCTAACTCCTAGCAGGTTACACGACTGGCTTAAAACAAGAGACCGAAGAGCGGGAGAAAAGTTTGGTGTTTCGTTGTGGTTTCTTGTAAGACAGATCAGCAACAACTCGCTATTTAACCCAGGTGACACGGCTTTGCCTCCTTTGCAGAGTTTAGTTTGGATCAGGAAGAAAAAGAGACTGGTTACAAAGAACCAGTGATGTGCCTCTCCTTTCACATTGTTTCACAGAAAACTTCCAGCTGCCTCAGTCTGCTCCACAAGGTGCAAACAGCACAAAGGCCACCGAAATGGTTCAGCTGGAGGTTTCCCTATGGTTGGGAAATCCGTCTGTTGCACAAAACTGAACACAGTCCCTGCCTCCCACCATCCCTGAGCCTGGGTTTGGAGGGTGACTGGTCACCAACACTTCAGTCCTAGAGACACATGGCAAAAAGACCCTATAGCAGCTCTAATTAAATCTGCAAACTAACTGCCTCCTACTAAGTCTGAGAACTAGTTTCGATATACTGCAGATTACTACAAACATTTTACTTACTGAAGTAAATGAAGCAAAGTGTAGTTGCTAACTGTGGCTCAACCCCTTGTTCCATTTCAGGAATGAGATTATCATCTACTTTGATTTAAATCCAGTTAGTAAACCCCCAGCAATTTAAATATACTTACAGCACCACCATAGGTATTTTCAAAGCCAGTTAGAAGGAAGGTTTTCTTTAAAAGACGCCTGAGTTTTGCAGTCAGGAAGCAGAGCCGTGGACAGCACAAGGCGCTGCAGACAGGCTGTTTGTTAGACCCTGGCAGGGGTTATGGCAGTTTGAGACACTTTGCAGGGATTCTGCTGTATAGTCACGGCTGGGGGAACACTGGAGGTCAGGGTAGTCTTTGTGGTGGCGAGAAATCCCTGCATTAGGCAGCTCAAGCAAATTAAGGTCTCACAGAGGTGCATTCCAATCTTCAGGACACTCTGACTGTGTTGTTTCGTGTCTTGTGAACACATCAGGTGGTCATCGGGACCTGAAATAGCAATGACCCTCAAGTCATTTGACTGCATTTAACCACAGAAAAATCTATCAGTAGATTTCAAAGAGATTATAAACTTCCTAGTAGATTTTTTCTATTACCTGTCATCAGTTATTTCAAAAGTAAACCCCAGTGATGCAATGTCAGCTAAAATAAAATCAGTTTGCTAAAATAAAATCTGCACAAATTAATCTTATCAATACCCAGAGAGGAACTTACAGATTTTCCTATATTTGATGCTTGGGTATTTTTTCTCTGGAAGTCACAAAATCATAATCAGTATAAACCACAAGGTGACACTTTAGGACTACTGGAAAGAGGTTATCATCTTGGCAAAATAAATAATTTTGACACTGGAATGAACTGGACCAATTATTAAGTACACAGCAAGTGTGAAATTGGCCTAAGTCTTTTCTGAAGGGGATTGATCGCCTGGCTGCTGAGAGGCAGGCAGCCAAGTGCTGTATTGACCCACAGGAAGAAGAAAGGAACTAAGAACATTTTCATTGAGGGGTCTACCTTCCTGTTATCAAAGCCATAAACCAATTTTATTTATGATAATGAAAACCAAATCAGAACAGTTGCATAACTTGAAAGGCTTGCGTTTTCAAGGAGAACACCCCCGAACTTGGTACTTAGAAGCGGCGACATGAAGTAGATGTGTGTGTAGCTGGAAACGAACCATACATTCGGCAAGTCTATAGATCACTGACACTTGTTTCAGCAACTGTTCTCTAATATGCTGCAAGTGAAAGAAACGAGGTTAGGAGACATCATTTTACAGTGTGCTCAAGTGGACAGCATTGCCACAAGCTGCACAATCAGTGTTGGGTTCTAACAGCAAAGTTGTTATTGGAAAATCCTTATTCAATACTAACCAGTCTTTCTAGAACACCACCAATTCCTGGGAAATCCATGACTTAATCTGATTAAACCCCCAGCCTTTCTGTAACAGACAGTGCCATATTCATCATCCACAAAAACATACACATTTCAAAACAGGGAGAAAAACCCACCTGAGAACACGCCTGTGATTCTTTTTTCATGTCTCTCCTGGAGCTTTAAATCCTTCCTCAGAATTACGTTCCTCAAGGATGCCAGCAAGAGGCAGAATTTATACACTTGAAATAAGGTGCTCGTGACATTCAAACGGAGTGCCCCAGGCTCCCCAGGTGAACACGAAACTGGCAGGGCCAGTCACGCAACTGGAGTTCACCTGTCACTGCTCTGTCAAGTCAGCCTAGAGCGCAGGGTTTGCTTGCCTTAATTGCAAAAGTCAATTTAGTTGACAACTCAACTGAGGGACCTCACGTCGCTCCTTGGAGAAGAGACAGACAGACATTATTTTCCTGTTTGTTTGTCTCTTCCTTTCAGCTTGTCTTGCCAAGGTAGGTAAAGAGACAAAAGGACGTAGGACTCGCTTGGACATTATTGTGCTGTGTGAGAAATCACCGTGCAAACATATCCCAAGTATTTTTTCCTAAAGTGCCAGCAGCTGTAAGACAATGGTGTGTAGAGTAAGAAGTCAATACTTGGCTTTTTAAAACTCAGAGCATTCAATAAAAAAGAAAAAGCAAACAAGACTAACAATACATTTCTTGGGTATGGAGAAAGGTCTAAAAGCATAGCTTTTATTCTCTGTAAATTTGTCAGAGATTTATAGATTTTAGAGCACTATTTTTTTTTTTGCTGTTAGTTTTAGTGCATTCTTGTCTACTAAAAAAGTTTCCTTTCCCTGCTGATTTTACTGTTTTCCATTCAACAGCTACTGATTTTCTTTTCCCTTCCATTTCCTACAGGGAATAGGCTATCATGGCAGACTTTTGTTTATTTGTTTATGTACCTTTGTATTATTAATAAGCCCTGGGAAGAGGGTTTGTTACTTAAGCTCCCTCTGCTGGCTCTCCAGCAGCAGAAACGCAACAAATGAAAGGCTTTTCTCTCCCATTCCCTTTTTATTAGGCTTAGGGCTGGGAAACTGCTGTTGGCAAAGTTAGAGAGCACTTCCCCCACAAAGGAAGTGCAGAGGACTCAGAATACTAATGTAATAAAGCAGCTACTGGAACTAGGGACAGTAGTATTATGTATAAAATATTATTTGGGTAAGTCAGCAGTCACTGCCTGCAGCACTCAGCTTCAGGCAAGGCACCCACAAGCTGGGAAATTCACTTCCTTCCACCCCTCATTCTCACCTGCTTAGGATTTAATACCAATTGTGTTCTGGACAGCCCTGAAGCTTTCCCAGTTATGAATATTTCACTCCCACCATTTCCAAAAGTTAACACGGTGCACAATATATACGTTGGGTATTTAGGGCTTCACTAAGGCTTTGTACAGACTTTGCAGTTTCTCAGATTGCAATGAGTACAGCTGCTCACAATTTGAGAGTACATCTTTAGGGAATAATCACATTTCCAGTTGCTCATCTGCAAACTTATTTTTACAGCTTGTGGCAAAATCTAACCTATGACCCTTTTGGACTCTGCACCTTCGAGCTGTCAGAAACGAGTCCTCATCTTTCCAAGCATTTTAGTTATTCACAGTCACAATAAAATTTTTGAAGTTGCTCCTTATATTTAGGAAAAGGGTATTAGGAATAGTAAATCTGTAAGATGAAAGATAACAGTCTGGAATACTTTGCAGGCCAAGCCCTTATAAATTTTATATTTTGTAAGGAGGCATGTTAATAATTAAGACAGTAATCTCTTGATTTGCAATTCATTTTAGCATGATGGTAGCCCAATTACTTATATGAGAATCTCATTCAAGAGCAAGAACACTAACATTAATTTTTATCTATAAATCCAACCCCCCAAATGACAAAGAGCCGTATTAGTCACATGGTGGAATTGCTGCTCATCTGTTCAGCTGCATTGGGGTTAGAGCACAGGATTTGTGCTGAGCTTCTCTCTACGGATAAACGCTTTGGAACAGGAAGTGAGGAACGTCCAACATCCTCCTGAGAGGGTGAAGGAACTCTAAGTCACCTGGAAGTCAGCCAAAATCTAGAGTTTGAAACCTCTGGTCTATCAAAAGGTGTGAGGACATATTTAGAAATGAGGTGACAAGTGACTAAGACTTCAGTTAGAGAGCAGCATGCTCCCTTCACGTGAATCCCCTCTGCGAGCCCAGGGCACTGACACAAGCACTGCCACATTCTTATCCCCATCAACTCAACATCCTTCCTTTTCATGGTCTTTAGAGGTCATGTTCTCAGGTTGGACAAGGCCTGTTCTCTTCAGCGTAGGAGAAAGGACAATCGAAGGGCTTCACTTAGATCAGTGCCGTGCTTAGCGTTCTTCTACTGGCTCAGCAGCAGTTAGGCTAGTCAGCAAAATTAACAGGCCACGGATTTTAAAACAATTAAAGGTTGCAATTAAAATGCTTTTAATTAAACATATAAATCGTAGATTTTGTGGAAATCAATGAGAAGTGATGTGCTGAAAAGGACGGCAGAAATTCACGAAACAATGCCCTCCTTACTATTAAGCATTATTGTTCACCAACAGCTTCCAGGTATCCAAATCCATGTGCCTCTCATGGATGAGGGTGAGAAGGACTTTCACAAGAAATAACCTCACTTGCTGTTTCCTGTCCTTGTTCCTTGCTCCTCATGGAATGAGGTGAACCTTTGGTTTAAACTAGTACGTACATATATTATTATGCAAACCATTTACTGGTTTGTTTGCTTCCAAAAAAAAATCTCATTTTCCTCATTCTGTGTTATGTCAGAATAAAAGTATCTCCAGCAACCTTCCAAGCCTATTAATAGTAGGTGATATTTTGGGGCATTGGATAAGTCATCTTGACATTTCGGTCCCTCATTAGATAATTGGGTATTCAAAAGACAGGAGGGCTTTTACACCCACAGATAACGAACTATCAGTGAACATCCATGCCTACGGTCATTTCTGGCAGAATTTATAGGACAGAAAGCAGAAAGGAAGGGAAGCTTTAAAAAAATCCCACATTACCTAAGAACAGTGGTATTATTTGAGGCAGTCAGAAACAACATTTTATATATATTATGTATGCTGTGTCAAAGTATGCACCTTACCCAAAACCCTCAAATTATTTCAAAGGCAGACAGAGACAATAACTATAATATTGTATCAAATTGTTTTGTGAATACTTTCCCAAGAGGAAGAAACCACTAATATAATTTCAGAATCAAGCTTGCATTAAAAATGTAAAAATAAATGTAAAACTGGGTTGTGGACAATGATAATCCAGTCAACCATCTTCATCAGATGTGGTCTCTGTCATGCAGTCAATACTAATTATTTAGTATTTTTGCAAAAGCCAAGAGAATCCACACAAATAATCTTTTCCTCCTCCTTCACAAACAAATGGTATAAAATTGCAGGTAATAAGCTTTATGTCTAACCATAACTTCTAGTTGGTCTGCCGTGCTTCAAAAGCAGCAGTAATAAAAATAATAACACTGCAAAGCAAACTTTGCTAAATGTTTAAATAAAAAACTCCCCTTATTTTCCTGCAAGACTCTGAATTCTGTTCCAGCTGTTCCACCCGGATGTTAAGGATATTACTTCTCCCCTCAGGAAAAATTCAGAATCTTTTAAAAATAAAATTGTAAAATCTGCAAATTAACTAACAAGAATATAATTTAACATTCCTCATGATTCACCTGATTTATATGAGCTCTGCATCTGCCCTGAAAGGATTTGGAATAATTCAGAGCATATTGTTGAAGCATGATTACTAAGAGTATGACAGAAAAGTACCTGGAAGGTCCCTGCAAAAGCCAAGAAGTGTTAAACAGACACACTGAAAAAAATAGGGATGTCGAAGAGATTAAAATCCATAGGAAATAAAGAATGTGAGTATTTGGCATTTGGTTTATATTTCATTTAAGTTCATCAAAAGGACTGCCTGAAGACTTACTCTCTAGAGGAAAATAGAAACATTCCCAGTTTGTTTCTGTCATCAGTAAATACTCTTTTAAGTGTTCTCTGAAATATTCTCCCTCTCCAGGAATTTAAAGAAATGACAATGCCACTCCAGTTGCTTTGCTGCAAGGATAAGGAATAAGGGCTCACAGTGCTCCTTCCCTGTTGTAGGCAGACATCGCACCCCTCAGCTCTTCCCTGCCCCTCTGCCCCTTCTCTTAAAGAGCCATCCAGGGCTAAACTCATCACTTTGCCAAAAGAAATGGAAGTTTGCCCATTTTCAAGGGGTGCCTAAAGGTTTAATTTGAACAGGGAACTGGTTCCTTTGGGTGTGACAATCAGGTTTGGGCACCCAAGGAGTGGGCTACCATTCATACTAAACTAATGCTGTTTGCCAACCAGTTCCTTGCAGGATTGTTTTCATTATGTGACACTTGCATGTAACAGGCTCTTGTGAATAGGGCTGTATTTTGACATAATCATAAAGATATTTTAGAAATAATAGTCAAAGTATTGTGCAGTTCATCACAAGGCAGGGAAGCACTGGAAAAAGCAAGACAGCCTTGGCTTCGGGGCCTTCTGACATCAAGAGCTCTGCTCTTACCACATGGCTTTTTAGAATCCCCACAGCCCTGTTTTTAACCACAGCAAACAGTTGCTGAAGCCTTAATGAACCATATGTTCAGGGTGGCAAATGCTCCGCTCTACGAAAAGCCATAAAGTCATTTGCGTTTTTCAAAACTCTACAATCAGTTCATTCTCCATTGTAAACTGTCAAATGTAAATGTCTCTTTCCAAGAATACAAATGGGATTTGTGTTTTATGGTGCACTGCATGCTGATGCCCAAAATGGAACTCACATCACTTGAAGCACTGGGGCTGTGGGCATCTCAAGGTTTACCCTGGGCTGGAATCATAAACGGTGGCTCAAGGCAATTCCAGATCAATGATTATACAGTTCTTTGTACTTCCATAAAAGCCTCCTTCTGTCATACAAATATGACTGTCAATTTTTTTTCCAGCAGCAACTCAATAATTAATTTCTTCCTGAGCAAAAAGTTTTCCTCTGTTTCACTGCTGTATTTAGAAATAATGATATAGAATCATAAGGACTATTGTTTCAAAAGAAGAATCTGGAGTATTTAGCTTATCAGGATACTTTTAACCATGTCCATAAGCGTGGTGAATATTCATCAGCATCTTGTACCATTTCAGAGGCAGCACAGGCAGTTTAAGAGACACTGCCACTGATGACCTCTGTGGTATCATTTATATTGAAAGTCCCATTTTTATTTATCCTGTAAACTCCTCAGAGTAGGTGCAATCTCAGAATCCATTTGTGCCTAGCACACTGCAGATTATTGCCTAAAGTAACGATAACGATGATTTCCAGGGGTTGCTGTCCTTTAGAATCCATTTTAAGGCTTCCAGCAGAGGTCACAATTGCTCAGTGGTTCCAGGAATTCTTTTCTGCAAAGAAAACTAATTTCTGAAATCAAAGCTGGAAGGCTTCACTGCATAACTGAGACTTTGCTGCAACTAAACATGCATTAGATTATTTATTGGTAAGGAAAAAAGATGTAGCTAATTAATAATTGCCTCATATTTTGGAAAGCTAATGAAGTTGCTTTGGTCTCTTACAAAAATAATTTGCCATAAAATATGAAATCTCTGAACTAAAGCAAACCATTTAATAGATTAACTGCATATGAGTAGTAATTTGCTTATGGAAAGGATACTCGTATTAGGGAGGATGACTTTCATTCATGAAAAGTTAAGGGTTTCACTATTGCCAACAGAAAAATACTTAGTTTTTAAACTCTGGATTTTCATATTTTCTAACGGCATTTTCTGGATTCCTCTATTGTAGTGTAGGCCTGCTTTGATTTATAGGAAGTTAAGAGTCTCATTATCACTGGAAGAAAAAGGTAATTTTTTCAGAAGTAGAAAGAAAGAAAAAACCCCAAAATTACAAAGTGAAATCATAAAATGGCATCAGGCTTTTTTTAGAGTTAAGAAAGCAAACCAAAAGAGTAGAGATAATGGGATTCTAGCTGAGTCAGTGAAAGTGTTGGGCTAAAGAAAGATGAGAAGAAAATGCATCTGGTTGAAGAGCCCCAGGAAATAAAATGGGGAATTAAAAAGAAAAGTGAAGAAATATGAATTGCCTAAGTGCAGGAAGTCACAAAATATCCATCCTGACAGTCTCCTCCAGCCGTCCCTCCTCATCTTGACCTGCACCACTTCCTTTTGCTCTGGAATCCTCAGGGGAGCTGTTTGCATCTCCCACTCTGCAGACAAGCTTGTTTTCTTCTCATCTCCTCATTGCCTGATTCCTGTGGCAGTGACTTTTTCTCCCACCTTAACTCTTCTACTAATCTTCCGCTTCTATTAAGTGAAGTGTCTCTTCTTTCCGTAAGTTCCCAAATTCTTTGGGTGATCTGCTGGCTGCCAACTTCTTTTCCTTTGCTTTGATCTCTTGCTTCTTCTTTTTCTCATCATTATAGCAGTGCTTTTACTTTGGGACATCAGTCGCCATCCTTTAAAACTCTCAATCTCCTTCTCCTGCAGTTTTACACGTGGTTCTCCACTGTGTCCAGGCTGTTGCTCACTGTAGACTTAGCCACTCCTGCAGCTGTTGAGTCAGTAAAGGCTTGGCTCTGATTGTCCCTCTGTTGTCTCTGACCACCCCCTTGACCATCACTGCTCCTTCCTGTCATCCTTCTGCCTTTCTCTTCTTGCTAATTTCCTCACACAACAGTTTCCACTCCAGCTTACTTCGTGGCTTTGTAATTCCCATCTCTCACCCTCTCTCCTGTTTTTAATGATCTCTTCAGCCCTTGAAATACAGTTCTCAATTTTAATTATGCACAGTTGTAAAGACAACAGCAATGCAGATATTTCTGTTCTCAGTATGTGACAGTCCCCACTACAGAAGCAGCAGTAAGAAGAGAGGGGGATACAGTTCTTGAGTGAAAGGTCAGTAGAAAGCAATGAGAGCTGGGGAGGCTCCAAGAAAAACCTGCCCCCTGCCCCCTTTTTGTTTTCAAAACAGTTAAAGAATTTGAGTCAGTGGAATGTGTAGAATAACCAAAGTTAATTCCTTTCTTCCTGTCACTACCACAAGGCAAACTTCAATCTTAATCCCAACTTGCAACAAAATTAGTTCATTTTTGGATTCGCTTTTTTCTTTTACATTTGCAAGAATGATGAATAATTATGTGCATACCTGCCAGACGAAAGTTAAAGTATCTGCCAAGCTCTTTTTGATATTACAATACTGTGCTGGTTTAAGGGTAAACTGGCAGGAGAAATGGACCCACCAAGAGAGATTAAAAATCAGAGTTATAATGTAACAAAAGGTATTACAATAAATACACTGACACAAAGAGAAAACTGCTTTCAACTCACCAAAACCCAGCAGTATAACCCAGTGTCCCAGGGCACAAGCCCAAGGGGGTTTGTTAGCCCTTGTGCTGAGACCCGCGTGGTTCCTCCAAGTCTAAATCAAAAGGAAGTGAAGAACCTGTTGGTGCAGAGAATGGCTGGGGTCTGGTCCAGAGTGGTGGTTTCCTCCTGTTGAGGTCCTGGTGCTCCTCTGGATCCAACAAGAGTAGCCCCACAGGTCTTCTTACACCCCCTTATGTACCTTCAGGGAGCACCCAGTCCCTCCCCCAGGACGGGGACTCACACAATGGGTGATTAACTCTGAGTCATGGGGTATTGTTGAACCATTGATGGCCCATTAGCAGCCACACCCCTCATGCTGGGTGTGAAGGTGCTAACGACTCCCTGGGCAGCTGCTGCAAATGGTCCATTGCTCTTGGGAAGTGAATAGAGGGGGGTAGAATACTTAGCTTTGATCACCCCCACACAGTGATAACTGGTTCCACCTGCTGAACTAGGACAAATACACTGGGGAAAAATAAAGTCTAGCCACATTTTATTATGCCTTTATTTATCAAGAATCTGTCGTGCACATCTACCCTACTGGATTGCAGACTTAAAAGGTAAGAACAAAGGCTGTTTGTTCTGGGTAAAGTAATCTGCAGACTAACTCTACTGCTGCACTTAGAAAAGACTTACATCCTCTGCAAGGGCAAGAGGAAAAAACAAACCATCAGGTCTGAGAGAATGAGATTTATTTTAGCGTTTTAAAGTTTCTTGAATGAAGTTTGCAGAGTGATTCAGTCTGCTACTATTTATTCAGTCCTCTCCCAAGGACTATCAGTTATAGTAAACAGCATAAAACTGTTTGGATTTTTCTTCTATTTCCTTTATGGATTGTTGTTTGAAGTGTGTTCAGAAACTTCACTTTTTTAGGTATTAATGTAATGAAAACAGAGATAAGCCCTAATCAAACTAACCCGTAACAGGTTCCTGAGTCTATAAAGTAGCATTAAAAAACTTAAGAGAAAATGTTGAAATCCACCCTGGGATAAAGAGCTCACTGACCTAACTGCAATTTCCAGGACAGTTATGGAGCCGGATACTGAAGGTAACTGAACTGGTAGAATTCATCAATTTTTCAGTCATCTCTGTTTATTTTTGCTTGTGTTTTTATTTTATAGGGAGCATTATATCCATCATGGAAAACTTTCACTATATTAACCCTGACACACTGATGACCCTAATCCTTTCTTGATAGCTGAGCCAGAAAATCAGCCAAAATTTCTTTGGAGCTGATGTTAAATGTCATTATACAGATGATGAATGGGTCCTAAAAGCAACACGGGACTCAGAGAAAACCTTTCTGCCACAAAATCTCTTTGCCCACTTCAAGAACAACAGCATATGCAAAAACCCACAAATTATTACTCGGGGGAGTTATTTTGCACAATAAAAGAATAAAATATTGTTTTTCTTTGAAAACTCTCCCAATGCTAACTTGAAATATTAACCATAAATGTCTCAGTCTGTTCATACCCATCAGTGAAGGCACAGGAGCCTCACTGGAACATGAGGGTTCTAGTGCTCTGATGGTGCAACAGAGTTCTGGCTGGAGAACCACATGTAAAAACAGAATTTTGACAAGATCTCGCATCTTTTCCCTTGAGGTCTCCCTCTCCTTGTTGCTTCCCCCAGCAGTGCAGCCAAACAGCTCTTCAGGCAGTTATTTAGAAGCACAAAGTAGCCTCGGGCATGAAACGCCTCAAGATGAAGTTCTTAGCTTCAGTATAAAGCTGTTTCTTTGAGGTGTGGGCCCCTACATCACTTAAACTAGAAAAGGGTAAGTGTTCTTTTGTGCAAGTGCAGGGCTCTCTCTGTGATTCCAGACCCAGGGAGATGGGTGATAGAACAAAACCAGAGAGAGGAATGAGTTTCCTCAGGCGTTCCCCACTGACAGAATATTTCCGTACAGGGTGAATGGGACGGGTGATTGCAGCCCAGGCTGCCCCTCTGCAAAGCTGCAGCTGGGGGAATCCAACGCCAGTCATGTCGCAAGCCTGTAATAGGGGTTCTCAAATTCAGGCAAGGAAGGAGCGCTCCATTTAGCAAGAACAGCAGCAGCAGAGGGAGAAGTAACAATGGCACATTCACGCATGGAGTAATTCAGTGACCTTCAGAGGCAGAGATTTTGATCTAGAAAACAATGTAAGAAAGTGAATGGGTAGAATACAGGTGCTGCTTATCTCTAAAGCTTAGAAGGAGTTATCTTGCTCTCAGGTGGCTAAACAAAACCCAACCAAGAGAATATGAGATCTCAGTAGAAGAAAACTCTAAACCAAAAATCAGATGTAGAAGACGAAAGAAAATACAAGTGCCTGCCCAGACTAGAGGAAGTGATACCAACAGGACAGGTCACTCTGCAGTGCATGTTCCCACAGAGGATGCTCGTTCCTCACTGCTGCACAGTGTGTGACCCTGCAGGCTGCAACATGGCAGAACAGCTCCCAAAGATCCCTGTCCGTGGATCCCCAAAGGGCACAGTGACCCTGTAACCTGTGAGATGTCACTGGAGCATCATCCTGGTTAACCCCTTGTTTGTCAGTTTTGGCCACCGGTTTTCATTGGGATTTAAAGTCCGTACAAGTTTGTCATTTGCATGGAGTTGTTTTCCTGCCCCTCTGTGACATCAGGACACAGTTCATGCAAAGGAAGACAAACCCCACTTTGTTTATGTTCTTTGTCTGGAGAAACAATTCTGACCATGTGGCAATTGAGTATAGCAAGAATTATTGATTAATCTCTCTGATAGACAGCCTAGATAGTCACAATTAGCCAAATTAACTACTCAAGCTTGCTGCCTGAAAACATCTATTAGTGGAACTTAGATGGAACTGGAAAGTTTATTTCTTATAAGGTATTAGAACTGCAAGTGCATCCACAGTGTATGTTTGTGAGACAGGCTGAAAAAGGACTTGTTACTCATTGTAAGTAGAAGAAATACAGCTGAGTCGAGGAAAAATAATCATTTCATCCCAGTGCCAAAACCCACACTCCTATTGATTTTTTCAGATGGTGACACCTAGTTTGATTTTTTAATTCTAAAGGAAAAAGCCCATTTAAAATAAGAGATAAATCATAGTAATTCAAGACCAAATGTTGAAAATTTGCTTCCAATTTTCACCTTCAGTTTAACATTCATTATCAATTATGGTGAAAACGATTGAGTGATCATGCAGCCAGGCTGCCAAATTCTATCCATTGCTTATGGTCAGAACTGGAGGCATGATGAGGATCTGGAACACTTTACCCTGGATGGTAATTGTGTTTAAATGCTTTCTTGTACAGTGCTGTCAATACACATAGAATTTGATACATTTGGAAAAAAATAAAAAGGTATTTGTAAATGTGTATATACATTTGCACATCCATCTCTCTCTCTCTCCACATATAGAGGTGTACAGGCACATATCCACACTCACAAAGCCGTTTGGAGTCGCCATATGAAACACCAAAGCTCTGTGCTCAGCTCTCAGTCCAATCCCACCACTCCAAATGGGTTCCTGCAGCCCCAGGGTGAGAACATCAGCTTCCCTGTACTGACCCACAATGTGCTTAACTGAGGGGTTGAAGTGATGAGGGTAATTTCCTCTCTGTGTCTACCAAGATCATCTTTTGAGTTGCATTTCTTCTAGTTCACCTTTCCTATTAAGGTTCAAATCAAGGCCACCATCCCAATCAACACAGTAGATGATAAATTCCTAGCTACAGGCAATACATGTAAAACTAGTTTTTCAGGTATATGGACAAGCAAGAAAACTAAATCAATTGCTTTTCTAGGTAATGAATACTTATTTTAAGTTCACAGGAAGATTCTGGAACAGGATTTGTTTTGGTAGTGCCAAAGCTATGGGTAAGCAAGTTTTGAAATAAACACACTCTTAATGGGAAATCTGCAATGAAGAGATACCTCAGTTCTGCAGAATCCAGTAAAATGGAATGACCTGCCCATAAAATCCCTTTTAAGAGCTGATCCTAAAGCAAAAACTTTATTTCAGTTTACATTAAAAAAAAAAAAAGATAAAACAAATTTAAATGGACAGTTACACATTATTTCCAGCTCCAATATCATGCTCAGATTCTCTCTTGAAGAAAATATCTGCCTATACGAGACTACCAATCCATGGGGCTGGAACAACCCTGGTAATGTCTTCAAGAGGAAAGCTGAGGACTGTCTATGTGGTAAGATTTAACAAGGCCACGGGTGTTACAGCAGGGCATAAGGGTGATTGGTCCATCTGGAACAAGACACAGACAGAACTAATGAGAATATTGCTGTGCGAAAAATTATCTATTAGACTTCAATTTTAGGAACCCTTAAGCAATAAAAGGATTTGACTTGTTCTTTGTAAGTGTCCTCTTGATATTGTGGCCAAACAAAAGAAAGCTTTCCGTTTTAGAAACACCTTTAACAACTCATTTTTTTAAAATGCATCAAAAGAGAAAAATACAGAGCACAATGAAAGAAAAACATTATATAGACAAACATTGCAAACATGACATCACATAGTAGACCTTTTATTAACTTAAAGAGGATAAACTTAAAAGCCAGAGGAAGCTTTTAAAAGTTTCATTTAAAATATATACTTTGAATACTTCAGTAATGATTCCACCTGAATACTAATATGGGATGAGGGCTAAAAGCTTGTACAGCAAGGTATGTTTACTAAATGGATACATTGATCACTGAACTTTACACAGCATTAAATTTTAATGACCTTCCATGATTTGAGAAGCCTTGGTTGTTTATGTAAGAATTCTAAAAAAACCCACAGCCTTACATTTACAGGCTGCTTATCTCTTTGTAAACGACAACATATTAAAAAGGAATCGAACAAGCCTGGAGCAAACTGCCTCTGATGAACAGTAATGACCATCCCGTGCGAGGCAGTAAATGCATCAGAACCCGGGGGGAACTTTGCCCTCCTGCTCTGCCGAGAGCCAAGGAAGCAAAACATACTTTTCAAGGGGTCTCTTGCTCTTACACTTCTTTTACAGTGTGACTTGAAGGTTTACTGCCCATTAAGGTTTACTGGCCAAACACCGAGTACTGAGCAGCACTAAAACGCTGAGAGCCTCAGACCAGGGCGGAGCAAACACAGCAAAACCAAGGCTGAGAGCCAGAGTAGTCCCATCTCAACATTAGTCCAGTCACCGACTCAGAGCCAACTCAAAATCTGCTGCAGAGAAATGCGAGTTCTTGATTTTTGGGTTGAATGTTCCAAGACTTTAATCCTCCAAAAGGTGGAACTCTCTTTTCAGCTTAGGTACGACCACATTCCTAATTCCCCCAAAGCTCTCCCACAGCACCTAAAGAACTTTGAAGCAGCTCACCTATAATGGGAAGAAGAAAACTGTTGTTTTACTCTGAGTAATACATTAAAAAAAATAAAGAAATCCCGCTTTGACTATTGCAGCATTGGAGAGTGCTTGTGCCATTCCGCTCCCCAGCTAATTTTGGTGCCTGCACTTTCTCTGTCACTTGTCCGGGTGACACACACGTGTGCATCCATGTAGTGTGCCGCAGCTCCCAGCTCATTATGTGAAAAAACCAGTTCATGAGAGAAAGCTGAATAACAAAGAAAAGGCAAGAGGTTGTGGGGTTTCTGTGTTTTGTTTTTTTCCATTTCTTTTTTTTTTTTGGTGACATTATTGTGGCAGTTGAACTGCTTTCTTTCTCTTGAAGACCCTTGGACAGACTCTGAGAGAGCAACACTTCTTTTTACCTTAAAGGTACACTGCAAATTACAATTAAAATTACAGTTATTCTTGGGATTACAGGTTCCAATGGCACAGCTTTTTAAAATTACACTTCAGCAGGCTTTATTTAAAAGAAAACAGCCTTTTCAAAAATGCAGGTCGTTTTTTTTTTAAAGTACTGCACCGTAATTGCTCCTTTTCAAAAGGTAAACCATCAATATAACTTTGAAAAAAAGAATCCATAGATTTAAATGCTTTTAGACTGCATATAGAGACACAAAGAATGAACACATAAATGACCTGGTAGCACTCTGTACAAGTTACTTGTTGCAGAAATACTTACCTAAATAAATAATCCACTGAATTCAAACAGTTTCTTTGGGGAAAATAGTACTTTTTTTATATTAACAAGGGCCTAGAGCTTCCTAAAGCTGATCTATGCCCTTTTTACAAAAATTAGCACGCCACCATCACAGACTTTAATGAGGTCCACCCGCAGCAAAGCTGAATTACAGCTATGAGAGCACTGGATACCTGTGTTTTTCTTCCCTGTCCAATTTTTAAATACAGGAATGTTGTCTATATTGCTACTATAGGTAATATTATGCAAATAAATATAAAAACCCAACGGGGAAATGAACAAGTTGTATTAGGTGTTTTTTCGTTTAGTTTTTTTTTTATTTTAGTAAAATGAAGCAAGATTCTAATGAAAAAAGCCAAATAAAATGCTGATGTTTGACTTGGTTTTATAATTGAACATAAAGGCAAATATTGCAATAACTGTTCCAACCACATGCTGTGTCTTCCGGTGAAGTTATAAACTTCTCCCCTTAAATATCCTTATTTAAAATCAATTCTTCTCATAGCTTCAAACAGAGGAGGAAATTGATCTATGTTAAAAACTATGCTCAAAATGCTTTCTTGCTAATATTCCTTCCTCTCTGCAGGAAATGTTAACTTTCTATTTAAGCAGTAATGAAAGTTTAGATTTGTTTCACTTAAAAAAAAACCCCCTCAAACTGCCAACTCAATTTTTTTTTCTTGATTGACCTTACCCCAGATGGCACAATTTGAAGTCAAAATTTCAGGAGTTTTTCAAAACCTCCAAGTGGATAAAAGTGTTGAAAGCCCCAAGTTGCAGGAGTGGGAATGCTATTGCTGTCATAGTGAATAAATAAATGATTTGCAATTAATTCATCTTCCTTCAGGAAAGATTGCCAACGTGTTTTGTTTGCCCCTCCTTTAAAATGCAATCTGCTACACGCTGCCACACCCTCTGCAATAAGAGAACCCCAAAACCCAGTGCCTTCAATAGGTCATGTCAAAGGTATCCAAAAAAAAGTCCAAGAATTATACAAACCCATTATATATCCACCGAACTGCAGATAATATGTTAACAAAATTAGTGTGTATAGAATATGTTCTGCCTTCCCTTTGGGATTTTGTCCGGGGGAGTTGGGTCGTGTGTAAAAGGGGAGGGACAGAAGCTCCAGTGGGGGTTCCCAGCTTTGGGAACTATTTAGAGTGTCTTTTCTTCACAGTCTTGCTCACTGGGGAAGATCCTGACACTGAAACATTGCCTGTTTACATCCCTAGATTTTTCTTCCTGCTTTTCCTGCATCCTGGCGTGAGGAATTTACACATAAACCAGACTGAACACTAATAATGACGTTTTCTAATTGCATTAGTTCACTAGGGGATTTTTCCTCTGGGAAAAATTATGATTAAGGGAAAAAATATGCAGGAACACTAACTTAATGTTACACAATATAAAAATAAAAGGCAGAAATTTGTACTTTGTAGTCAAGTACGGGCCAGCAAAATAGAGACAATTTCAAGTAGCTTTTACACTGGAACTTGTCATTATGTTGCTGAAGGCCACAGGAAATGTAATGTCTATAACCTTTCACAGCAAGAAGAGAAGTTTCTGAGTTTCATTTTCACAATTGCTTTGCAGGATATTTTCTCAGGCACCGGGAAATGAGTTCCACAATTAAAGAAATGCACAATTGCTGCAGATTTCAAAAGGACAACATGACAAGCACCAGTACAAGTTAACACTTAGAAAGTTCCTTCCTCATTTGTAAAAAACAAACAAACAAAACACAACAAACCCCAAAACAAACCAAGCATGTTGGAAGAGAATGTTCTTTTATGTAATTAAAAGGAAGGAAACAAGAATTCTGCAGTGAAAAATGTCTCCATAGCATCTGATACAGATATTTGTGTAAGCATTAATACATTTTAATAACGATTTATTACTACTCCTGGAAATAATTGCACACATCAAGGCAAATACTTTAATTGATTTGTGTTCCAACAGCAATTTCAGTCTATAAACTACAAGGCAATCTCCTGGCAGCGGAATAAAGCTTGTGGGCTGGACCTGGAACCACCATGGGACCGGGATAGAGATGGAGGCTGGAGCTGGAATCCCTCTGTGAGGCTGAAACCACTGTAGGACTGGGATTAACAGCTGTAGCTGGGATAGGGACTGTGGGGCTGGAGCCGAAAAATTGCAGAGCTGCAGCCAAAACAAAGATCCTGCCCTGACAACCAGACACAGATCCACGTGGTGCTGTCGGGAAGATGCGGATCTGGAGCTGAAACAGCAGAGTTTGATGAGAAATAAAGCTCCAGGGGCTGGAGCTGAAACCACTGTCGGGCTGAGATAGATTGTGGAGCTGTGATAGGTAGGCAAGGGAAGGGGAAACAAGGCAAGGGAGGGGGTGGCCAAGCAAAGGTAGGCGAGACAAGGGAGCGGTAGGAGAGGGAGGGCAAGGCAAGGAAGGAGTAATCAAGGCCAGGAAAAACAAGGAAGGGTTAAGCAAGGGAAGGGAGTTCAAGGGAGGGGTATGAAAGTCAAGGGATTGCTAAGCAAGGTGAGACCTTCATTTATTGAACCCAGAGGGTTGCACAGTGACAAGGGATGAGGAAAAGGCAGAGGTACTTTGTGCCTTCCTTGCCTTAGTCTTTAATGTCAAGACCTGTTGTATTCAGGATATCCAGCCCTCAGAGCTGGAAGTTCGGGACAGGGAGCTGAGTGAAGCCCCTGTAGTCTGGGACGTGGTTATGGATGTGCTGTGCAAGTTGGACACTTTGGGCCTTGATGGGATCCACCCATTACAAATTCAAAGGAATTCACTAAAATGGCTAAAATGTTATCTTGTCTTCATACTGATCAGAAGTCTAAAGTAGAGTTTTTGGTGTATTATACAATTGCCTGTTTCACCAGCATAATGAAGGGATTAAACAGGTTAAAATTTCAGCAAACATGCCTACTGCTTGAAGTAAAAATGGTATAAACTGATACAGACATTGTCCCATTAATAGGAGACATGAGGAACTTTGCTGATGTCTTACGGTTGTACAATCTCTATCAGAACACCCAAACACAAGACAAACACTGCTTTAACACTACTAGTGACACAAAATCATGTTTCTGCTTAATGAGGAAAATAATACATGACTCATCAAGTATAATGGAAATATATTGCAAATTTCAACGCAAGACTTAGTGCATCTCTGATCTCCAGATAATTTTTCTTTAATTAAAGCAAGCAAAATGAGAGCAAATAGAGCTATAACGACCAATTATTGAATGAGAAATATGTCAGTCAAATAGTTCTGAGCACAATTATACAGGGAGAAATTTGCCACATTATGTTGCCTTTTATAAGATGCTAAAAAGAACCTTACCATCACACATACAGAGGGGACTCTAAAAAAAGGCCTTGAGAACTTTAAATTCTTCCCAAATTACATTAATAAGAGGAGTTTCTCAAATATACTGAACAGCAAATGGAACTATTAATCTCAGTGGCTGACAGCATATATTTCACCCAAGGTTTAGCAGTGAGAGAGACAGGGCCACCTGGACTTGCTGTTCTAAGTGACCTTGCTGCTACTCCACACTTAACTGTGGGGGAAAATATTTATCTTGAAATAGATGGCTTTTTTTTGTAGGAACAAATGCCTCAAGGCAACCTCATAATAAACAATTAAATAAAGCAGTACAGCTTTAGGTTCATTACACTCCTGCTCTTCTCAGGACAACATAAAGCTCATTATAAGGGGGCCAAATTAGTAGTGTGGGCAACTTGACACCATCAAAGGCCAAAGGGAACTGTCAGTTTCCATAAATGGACCTTCTTATCACAAGCAAAAGAACCCAGCACGGTTAAATTAACAACATAACCCTGAGCCATTCTAGTCACACTCATCCTAGTCCTGCTGCTCTTCTCCAAAGAGAGAGGAAAACTACCATTTCTGCTGCAGTCACGCTCGGCACTGAGCAACACTGACATTATGGTCCGTGAATAGGACATGTTTCAGCTCATTTGGTGTTACTTTTAATTACTGTGTTGTACCAGGTCCAGGCTAGCTTTTTGAACACTCCCCTATGCTTGACGTACAAGCAGTATGTTAACAGGGATACAAGAAGATCATGTGATTCTAAACTCTACAAAATGAAACAGCAGTTCATTCAGAGGAAAACAGCCAGAACTTCCCTTGGTCTGCTTCAAATATCCTACTCCTAAATAGTGTGTTGACACTCACCACAGGACACTACTAACATTTCAAATGGTGATTCTGTGTTACAGTTAAATAATATTTTGCTGTATCTTAGCCTGTCATGGGCAACAAAACTTTTAGAAAGCCTTCTCTTAAAAACAAGGAGTTTCTTCCTCTCAAACCATTGCCTTGCAGTGAATCTCACTGATCTGATATGCAGATTTCTAATTTCTAGCTGCTAGGCCAATATTTTTCTCTAAATTCTCCTCCATTCCCCCCATCCTTAAAGAACGATTATGTCTTTATGTCTTTTGCCAAGACAAAACAACTCTTTTCTTTTTTTTTTTCCTTCCCTTTTTAAAACAGGGCACTCTTCTTACTCTTGAAAAATCTCATGAACTCTGTGTGCCTGTTTCATCCTTTATTCATCATTACTCAGCATGAGTGATTGGAACTTACACAGTATCCCAGATTAGATCGGTAATTTTCTGGTAATATTCAGCTGTAACTCACCTTGTGCTTAAACACTAGCAATAAATTAACAGAGGATATTTCACAGTTTGTTTCAGCCATAGGCAGAGTAGAAATAAATTAACACTCAAAAGTCACATCCTGTATTGTAACTTATTTTTATGTTAATTACTAATGTCATAATATCAGAACGCTGCACTCAGTTTCTGTTTGATGTCAGGAAGACACATTTGGAAATTCTTCCTGTGTATCAATGGCATTACTTTTATGAGACTTCCATCTGATGGGGACATTTTGCTCTGAGTAACATCTCTGTGAGTTCCTGAAGAAGACAAGAGCAGAATCTGCCCAGAGAAACCTCTCTTGCATTTTTGCTGCATGGTGCTGTTTTTTAATGAGCATATTTAAAGCAATACATTAAATTAGTTGCACCATGAAATAAACCAATTATTTCATAAATATTTAAAACTAGACCTGCTTGGGACACATAAAAAAAAAGGAGAGGCAGTTGGAATATGCTGCTCAGCTGACGCCAAAATATTTCAGAGGTGTTGTCTATTCTGTTATTGGAAATATTTTTTGGCAAAAAACATTTTGCAGTGCCTGTGCCATCAGCCTTCCAACCCTAAATTCCCACTCTAGTTCAGGGAGTGACTGCACTGGGATAGTGCCCTCTAAACTAAGCAATGGCATACTGCCCCTTAACTAAAGTTAATGTTAGTCGACCAGAAAGTAAATGATCAATGTAGCATTTCCCTGCATGTTTGCTCTGTTTTGTAAAGTAAAAGCAACAGCTGCATTAAGCTGTTTAAAATGGAAGACCTCTCGCCTGTGTGATGTATTATGCAGTGCATACAATGCTTGTCTTGGACTTAAAATGTGGGTGGAGGGTCAAAGTGAACGGAACATAAAATATAGACACTTAAATGAATCAGTGTAACAATACAGTTTAACTGTATTCAAGGCACAGTGCATGAGACTACTTTCTAAATTTCAATTTTTACTGGCTTCAAAAGGAGAAAATCACAACCAGTACAAAGACTGTGGTTCTCATACTAATGTGGAAACTGTGCTGTTTTGGCTTTATGCACAATGAGTGCAAACGTGCTCCTGAATATCTGCTACAGTTTCCCTTTAAATGGAAGTGCCAGGGAAGAGTTCAGAGGTGAAGCAGGAGCAGCAACATTTCCAAGCCCGAATGTGTTTGTAGAAGGCACAGGAATAATTTCTCTAGATCACAACAAAAGCACCTCAAGGCTCAGTTAAGACAGGAGTTTGAGTGAATCACACACCAGCAGTAATCTGAAATGTGAATTCTTTCTTAATTCTCACAAATGCAGAAGCAGGTTTATTTCTGTATGTAATAGCTGCATTTATTGTACAAACATCAGTGTGAAGTTCCATATGTTGCTGACAACCTTTTGAAAATGTAGGTCTCTTGCCTCCCTGTTATCAGTCAAACAATGTACCTTGTTGTTTAAAGCCAATTATATATATACAGAAATGCTTCCTGGATAAATGTACTCCCCTCTACGGCCCCTCTCTTCTAATCCTAATTTTCCTGTCCTCCACAGATACTAATGGAAAGTTCATTACCCTACTTTTTATTCTTAAGGGTAAATGCTGTTGTATAACTTGTTTATTCTGAGCAAGGAAAAAAAAGATTGGGACCGTACAGTCATAAGAAAAATGCTTCAATCAGTAATTTAATGGTAAACTGCTGGAAAAGGGAGAGATATTTTCAAATTCAAGAACAAAAGCATAACATTGCAAGTCATTAAATAAGTACACTATGACTTAGGTTAGCTGTGCATAGGTTAGCTTTGCATTAATATGAATAAGAGCTATAACATTTTAAGAGCTTCAGCTGTATCAGAAACATAATGTAGAAGCACACAGGTATGGGTACAAAACCATCAGAGCTCTGGCTCTCATGCTAAGCTGCCTCACCTGCCCCTCTGAACAGTGTGTGCAAATGATTGATTTTCTGTTGAAAAGTAAGTAAGACTGTCTTAGAGTTTGTAGACTTTTGCATTTTGAGCCATGACTGTTCAGCTTATTTTAGTGTTTTTTCAATAGTACCTTGTCTCTGTTATTTCAAGTAACCTTCTTGCACTGCTAGAGGAAATAGACTTGGCTGATTCCTGACTTCGGTGTAACCTTTTGAATCCCATAATCTTCTTCAATTACTCCTACTGTGTCAGGTTATAAGAGGAGCCTGTCTTGCTTAGGTACTGTGAGAAAAAACCAAACCAACAAACACAACAACAAATTCCTGGTTTCCAGCCTCCATAAAGTGCAGTGTGAGGTGCATGGAGTGCTTGTGAGAACTCTAAAATGGGGGTGCTGTCACAGAAGTTGCATTTGATGTGCTTTAATGAAACTTGCTAATCTAGAGGCAAATATTTCAGTGAGCATTGCCTGCTCAGGAAGGCGTGGGGTTTCACATCTGTCTGGGAAAAAGTTTTGCTCTCTTTGCATCCTTGTCACATCCTTCTTGCTCCATATGCCTTTATGAGATGTCAGACCAGACTTAAGAGAATCTTAGTTGTGCTCTCTCTTGCCTTCTGTTTTTGCCAGGACTACCATGTGTAGCTTCTTCCTCACCTGATGCTTTCCCAGGCCACAGGGGGAAACCACCTCTTTCTATCAGAGTCTCCATATTTCCCAAGCTTAGTAATATTTCAAGGAAGCCCTGAAATTTGCTGTTAATACTGTTAACACATAATGAATATTTCATACCAAGAGGAACATGGGTTTTGAGTCTAAAAGATCGTGTAGTACCAAACTTTAAATTAGGAAATGAAATATATTTAAATTATGTTGAAGAAGGCTTTGATTAACTGCCATTAGCATTAAATGTGACGTTTTATTAAAAGCACATGACATGCTCAGGAAGAAGTCTATATCCTCCTAGAAGTATACATTTGTCTTTTCCTTTATGCAGGGACATGCTGGAGCATTTTATAGAGACTTGTAGAAGTATCTGCATAGTCTTGCCAGTGTCAGGATGACAAGTATGCCCCTCCCAGTGACTGTTTTACCTGGTGCAGCCATAGCTGGTTTGGAATTACTTGAAGTTTGTGATTCTGTGGGGAATTTTGCCAAGGTAGTATATAATTCATGATGAACTCTCTGAATCATATCCCTGTGCAATTTTATACTTTTCTTGCTTTCAGAAAATATAATTAAATTTAGAGTAAACTCACTGCCTCTGAGTGCTCCCTGTTTAGTAACTCAGAGCAGAAAAATAGTGTGTAGCATCTCTTAAGCCTTGTTGTCCTGTATCCAGACCCCAGGGAGATATTATCTGTAGGTACCAACTGTACACAGGTATTTGAGTGAGTTTGTCTTGATTTTTTTGGGAATGATGCAAATTCACTGTTGAGGAACACCCCTGGTGCAGGCAGCTCCATGTGCAGCTGCGAGGTGTCCCCTGGGTGGGAGAAATGGCCAGAGCTCCACTCAAGGGGCTGGGAACCAGCACCAGCCCTTGACCCAACAAAGGGCACGGGGATCTGTGGCACTGGTGGTGGGAGTCATTTTTGCAGGGGACTGGAGTCACTTTTGGAGAGGTGGTGTTTGTCTTCCTAAGTCACTGTTACCTGTGATGGAGCCCTGCTGTCCTGGGGATGGCTGAACACCTGCCTGCCCATGGGAAGTGGGGAATGAATTCATGGGTTTGCTTTCCTTGTGTAAAGAGCTTTTGCTTCACCTAATAAAATGTCTTTGCCCCAACCCACAAGCTTTCTTCCTTTTACCCTTCCAATTCTCTTCATCTCCTTGGTGGAGGAAGAGAGCAGCCGAGTGTGGGGCTGATTTTCCATGCCAAAGTCCTACATACCTGTGGATTAACGTGGTAGATTTACAGAAGTTCACTGTCTCTGTTTGAGGACTGACAGTGAAACCCACTGACAGGCAGTCGACCTGACAGTCACAGATCCATCAGATAAGAGATTTCCAGTAAATCAAAGTAACAATTTCACATTTTGCAGTTGCTCAAGACTGGTAATCCAGCTGACTGTCAGGGTGGAAGTGGGAAAAGAGGAGGATGTCTCTTGGGGCAGCACTGCTGAGGAGCACACCTGGTGCA